>SKCR01019302.1:0-151374 GCA_019454045.1 Zanthoxylum bungeanum | reverse complement strand
CCCTATATTGTGTGTGTCTCTCTATATATATTTATAATTATATTAAAATACACAACAAACTGAGAAAGTAAAACCTGTTAGGGTTCTCAAATAACTCTATTTCATGAGTTAATAATATGATATACAACTCAACTACTCCCCCTCACAAAAAAAAAAAAAGTATTGTCAATGGAGTATATCACACCAACCCCAACTCTTTCCTCTGTCATATCTCATTTATCCTGATATGTGCTGAGAAACTTCTGAAGGCACGGGAGGCATATGTTTCGGAGATTAATCGATGTGCACGTAAGTTGGTCCGAAAACCCTGATTACCAAATATTTTGAGAGTACAAATATTTACTATACACTGGCCAAGTTATTATTTACCTAACTTAGAGTTCTCATTTTTTAAAAATTGCAATTCAAACAAAAACTATTTTTTTTTAAATGTTTCTTCTTTTTTTTTTGGTAATAAAAAATTTAAATCGGAATTTCATACCTAATGAATCATGATGAATCATGTCAAACAAAAAGAGCAAAAATTTGTCCTCATTTACTTTCACATCATAAATGGCACTAGAAGTAATTTGGTGCATCACAAAGGGCAATCACGTACTTTCACACAACAGAAAAAAACAACCCCCCAACCAGGAAAATCTGATGAGTTTCCAAAAATTAACAAACACGATGGCAGAAAAAGTAATTTAATTCATCAGCAGGGGCATATCCTTACTCTCGCTCTAAGAAAGGAAAAAGTATAGAGACTCAACGTGAAAATTTAGAGAGAGGGAGCGATCTGAGTTAAAAGAACGAGACGGGCCACTGAGTCGAGTCAGCAGAGAGAGAGAGAGATACTGACCGTTAGATCGCGGCTTCCAAATCAATACCAGCCGTCCGATTACTTATTTATTTTCTTTATAGATTTATTTCTTGTTTTTTTTTTTAACTCGAATTTTTGAAGCGGAATCTAAACAAAGTTAAAAGCTGTGAGCAAGGAAGAAACTAAGTCGATCGCATCAAAATTCAGGTATTTTTCTTTTACGCCTGTTTGGTTCCCGAGAAAATGAAGAGTCTGTTCTAAAGAAAATGTGAAAATTTGTTTAAAGTTGAGTTCTTTTGTTAGGTTCAGCTAAGTAATGAATTAAAGATTTTTTTTTCTTCCATTTTTTATTTATTTAAAGTCGAGTTCTTTTACTTTATTTATTTTCATTGGCATCTGGAAAGAGAATTTTGAATCTCTGGTAGGTTTTATTTTAGGTAATTCTGTTATTGATGGATTTTAAAAAAAAAATTAATTGTGCAGATTTGGGCTCTATAGAAGCTGAACTGCAGTCTATGGAGCTCAAGAGAGCTGAGAAAAATGGGGGGACATTTTGGGAATTCCTAATGAGATAAGGCATTTTTAGCTAATCTGAATTTTGAAGGTTATTGAATTATTCCTAATGGATTGTACTTTAAAACCCTAATCTTGACTGGCTTCACCGAGAGATCGAAGATAAAGATACAAGTAGATATAGTCAGATTTTGGCTTGTTGGCTTTAGTTTTTTGTGTCAAATGTGGAACAAACTATAGCTTAGAAGCATAACTAGAAAGGGTAAGAGAACAAAAGTAAAAATAAAAAAAAAAAATAAAAAAAAAAATCAATGGAAGATTTTGCCAAATATGCACACAGTCCAGCTCATTTGGCAGTTGCACGTCGTGACTATGCTGAACTCATGCGCGTTATTGCAACCCTCCCTCGGCTTTCCAAGGCTGGGGAGGTTAATAATGAAGAGGAATCTCTTGCTGCTGAGCTGCAAGCAGATGCTGTCTCGGCTGTCATTGATCGCCGTGATGTTCCTGGACGTGAGACCCCTTTGCACCTTTCTGTCAGGCTGAGGGATCCAATCTCTGCGGAGATTTTGATGGCAGCAGGGGCAGATTGGAGCCTTCAGAATGAGAATGGTTGGAGTGCTTTGCAAGAAGCAGTTTGCACAAGAGAGGAGTCAATTGCTATGATCATTGCAAGACATTACCAACCCCTTGCTTGGGCAAAATGGTGTCGCAGACTTCCCCGAATTGTTGCCTCAGCAGGTCGTATCCGTGACTTTTACATGGAGATAACTTTTCATTTTGAGAGCTCAGTCATTCCATTTATTGGACGCATTGCCCCATCAGATACTTACCGCATATGGAAACGAGGGTCCAATCTCCGTGCCGATATGACCCTTGCTGGGTTTGATGGGTTTCGTATTCAACGGTCAGACCAAACATTTCTCTTTTTGGGAGAGGGCTATACATCAGAGGATGGCAATAAGTCTTTGCCACCTGGTTCTTTGATTGTTCTTTCCCATAAGGAGAAAGAAGTTACAAATGCTCTGGAAGGGGCTGGTGCTTTGCCAACAGAAGCAGAAGTTGCCCATGAAGTGGCTCTGATGTCTCAAACTAACATGTATCGGCCTGGCATTGATGTCACTCAGGCTGATCTTGTTCCCAATTTGAATTGGAGGCGACAAGAGAGGACTGAGATGGTTGGAAACTGGAAAGCCAAAGTTTATGATATGCTTCACGTGATGGTTAGTGTGAAGTCTAGGCGGGTTCCTGGTGCTATGACTGATGAGGAACTTTTTGCTGTGGAAGATGAAGACAGGTTGGCAAATGGTGGCGACAACAATGAGTATGATGATGTATTAACGGCTGAGGAAAGAATGCAATTAGATTCTGCTCTTCGTATGGGAAACTCAGATGGTCTTGGTGATGATGATGAAAATGGTTCAGGAGTTTCCTATGAAAATGGTGAAGCCAATAGTGCTGTTAAGGAGAAGAAGAGTTGGTTTGGTTGGAACAAGAAAGGCTCGAAGAATAACATCGAAGATCCTGAAGATTCAAAAATTTTGAAGAAATTCTCGAAGTTGGCTCCAGAAGGTAGCAACCAGAAGCCTGTGGATAATCAAAAATCTTCATCTGAGTTTACCCGGGAGGATGTGGGCGATGTTAAGAAGGGAAAGGATAAAAGTAGCAAGAAGAAAAAGAAGAAAGGGCCCAGTAGCGAGTCTAAGACTGAGAGTGAGTACAAAAAGGGTTTGAGACCTGTCCTATGGTTGACATCTGATTTCCCTCTAAAGACAGATGAGCTCCTGCCTTTACTTGACATATTAGCCAACAAGGTCAAGGCTATTAGGAGACTCAGGGAGCTTTTGACTACAAAACTACCTCCCGGCACGTTTCCTGTTAAGGTAATCCAAGTTGCTTTATCTTGTATGCTTCCATACAAATGGTTGAATTTGTAAAAGGTGTTGACAAATTGTTGTATGTTTGTTTTACTGTCTGCTGCTTTTATGGTACATAACCTGATTTCGTTTCTTTCCTATTCAAGTTTTAATTTATTGTCAACACATTTTGTTCTTGTTATAATTTTACTAGAGGGGAAGTTGGTGAGGACGGACATCTTTTTTTTTTTTTTTTTTTTTTTGTAATTTTAAGTTCCTCGGTATCACTGTGGAGTTGCAACAATTTTTCATCTTTTAATAAGGAGAAAGTAGTTTCTTAGGGTTAGAATCAAATAGCAATCGTAAACTAGTTGACAATAATTATTTCTAGAGAGAGCGTCTAGCATAATAAGGGTGGTGCTAGAGTTGCTGTTTGCAGAAGGGTTTTATGTAGTTGGGGTTTCCTATAGTAGTTATTTTCAATTGCTATTTTCAGGATAAACAGTGCTTGTTTTACACGTATGATCTTGGAACTGTGTGAAAATCTAATCATTTAATATATCCTCCGTATTTATACACATGCCAGAGAATGAGATTATTGACTTCATAGCAAACTATATAATTCCCTCGTGTAAAATTTTCGATCAAAGTGACATTGCTTACATACTTGTGATTGTATCTTACATGTTTGTTCATCTGAAGCCCAATTGACAACCATTGTTCCAAACTTAAGTATTACATGCACTCTTTTGTGTGTTCAAGACTTTCTAACATTGTGATAATCTTTCATCTTCCTGGGTCCAGGTTGCTATTCCTATTGTCCCGACTATTCGAGTCCTTGTCACCTTTACAAAATTTGAGGAGTTGCTGCCAGTGGAGGAGTTTTCAACCCCACTCTCCAGCCCAGCGCATTTCCAGGATTCCAAGTCCAAGGAAACTGAAGGGTCATCGTCTTGGATTTCATGGATGAGGGGAAGTCGTGGTGGGCAATCAAGTGATAGTGATAGTCACAGATACAAGGACGAGATCGATCCTTTCCTCATACCAGCAGACTACATCTGGGTTGATGCCAACGAGAAGAAACGTCGCATGAAAGCCAAGAAAGCCAAGAACAAGAAAAATAGAAAACAGGCAGCAGCCAAACCAGATGGGGGGCATCAAGTGAGTGAAGAGATGGAAGAATAGTCAAATAAAAACTATCTGGTTACTTTTTCAAAGGTAGTGATAACCGATGAAGGGCATCAGTCGAGGGAAGATTTGGAAGTGTAACGGCATAGAAAGTAACCTCTCGGCACTTTCCCATTTCAAGATACTCAGCTGGAGAAAGAGGAGGTAAGTCCTCCGTTCTTGTGCTATTTGACTTTTATTTTCGTCTTGGGATTATCCAGTTGAAGATTTACAGGATAGTGTCCTTAGGTGATCACTTGTTGATTAAAAGCATAATTATCTGCTTCTGTTGTATTTCAACGTTGTGAAATTTGAGAGGAACATAAATCTCCTCGATGCTCTAATTGATTGCGTCCGTTTTAATTTTACTTTGAAACTACTCCAAATCTTTGTATCCAAGTCAATGATCATCAAATTTACATTTTTGCTTTTGTTTTTCCTATTTCATTGTTGTAGCCAAATAAAATGTTCTTTTATTGTATGACTTATTTAAAAATGCTAATAATTTGACACTTACTTAAGAATGCTCATAATATCATTCATTTTTGCTATCGTTACTCCCTCGTTATTTTTTGCAATTGTACCCATAAAAACTCTATGGAAACGGTCTTTATGAAAAATAAGGATAAGACTACGTATATTAAAAATTTTCTCAGATTCTGCTGTAGCGGGAGACTTATACGTGGATACGAGTCATAAAACACGGAAGCTGGAAAATTGATATTATAATTGTAATAGAAATAGTTATTTATTTGCATTGATAGCAATAATTAAATTGGGGCTTTAGGGTTAAAGAAGAGAAGATTGGTAATTTCATTTATTCCCTGTTTAATTTATTACTTTTTGTCTTTGAAAAAGATTTTCTCATTAACCTGTCAAATACATTAAGATACCATATGTTTTACAAGAAACTTTTAAGTGATATCAAGATAGAAACTCGAAAACAAAGGTTATAAATATCTATATTATAAAGCATAATGGTGTGGGAGAAAAGAGAGTGTAACAGATAGTTAAGATTAAGAGAGATAATGTATCCAAAGACTATCTTTATGTGACTTAATTGGCGGCTCAGATCATTTCATTATAATCTAACGGCTGATAAAGAGTCATTTCATTATAAAATCTTTATAAAAATGAAAAATGAAAACTACCAAATAAATTAAATAATAAAATCATTTATTAATGGAAAATGAAAACTATCAAATAAATTAAAGAATAAAATCATTTAATTAAAAAATAAAATCATTTCATTATAAACAAATTAAATAACAAAATTTCAATCTCTCTTTAAATTCTGTAACACCGTGCCGTAGGCATGGGTATACACTAGTATATATATATATATGGAGTTGTCAATCTTGAGTCGATGATGAGTCTCGTTGTAAAAGTAATCCTTTATATGTAAGGGAAATTATCAAATTTCTATCTTAAAGGTAGCTAAAAAATGGACCATAACAAAAAAATATATTTTTTGTTAATTTTTTTAATATGGAATTGCAATGGTCAATCACAATGAGAATAAGGTAGATATTAATTTTTTTAATATTTTAATAATATTAATTAATTTTTTTAATATTTTAATAATATTAATTAATTTTTTTAATATTTTAATAATATTTTTTAATATTAATATTTTAATTTTAATATATATAAAATAATATTGATGATTATATATGTTTTTTTTTTTTTTTTAATTTTTAGTACAATGTGTCATAATCCCACCCTCCCCCATCATTCGTTAATATAGTATGTACACCATTAAATAATACAATACATGGTGGGCAACATTGTTACCAAACGCTGTATTCTATTAAATTAATACTATTAAGTGTCCTAATGATGTATAATGTTGCTCGCCAAATGCACCCATAAAGCACTAGCTAATCCCACAGTTGGCTAACGTAGGACAAATGGATCGTAACAAAAAATATATTTTTTTCACTCGAAATTACAATAATATATTATTTTCTTCCGAAACCTTGCAAAAAATTATCGATTTTACACTTTGAAAAAGTGAAAATTGATATACTTTTGAAACTTCGAGTGGAAAATTGATGAAGTAAAAAACATTATAATAATTTTGCACTTTCACTATCTTTAGGGTAGAAACCAGATAATTTCCCTTGTTTTATTCTTATTATTATCTGAATTAAGAGTAATGCTACAACATATCAAAATATTTAAATAATACAACAAAATGGAACATTTACCTACTTATAATCATAATGAAATGAAATCGGAATGATATGGACTTACAATGGTCAATTACAATGAGAATAAGTTGTTTACTTGTGTGCATAAATCATAATCGAAATCAAATAGTATCCTCATTGATATTTTTACTTCATCTAGTAATCGAAATGAATTATTAAATTACAAAAATATCCTTAGTTAAAATTATAAATTATTTTATTATTTATTAGTTTATTAATTCATTAGTAAATAATTAATTAATATCAATTTTTAATCACTAATTACTAATTAATTACTAATTGATTATCATTTATATAATTTAGAAAAAATAATTACTAATTATTAATTTTATTAAATATTAATTAGTTTCTAAATATTAATTACTTAAATATTAATTTATTATTAATAATATTATTTTATTAATATAATTAATTACTATCCTAATCTATTATTTTATTAAATACTAATTAATTATTATTTTATTAATTACTACATTAATATTTTATTAATTTACTAAAAATAAATTAGGGTCAATTATTAATTATGAATGAGATTAGGATTCCCATGGAGGGTGGTAATTAGAATGAAACTCACCATTTCACTCTCATTTTCAAATTTTAAAATGGAAGAAAACAATATAAATGAGAATCATTCTCTATTTACATTCCACAATCCCATATCATGGTATAAAATTCATTCACATTAGTCTCCATATTTTTTTCTAAAATTTAACTAATTATGTACTTATTATTTATTTAAATAATAAAACTCTAGTTTGGTCAAACTAACAATAAATTAGAGAATTGCTCAATTATTAGTGGGAAACCATCTTCCTTGTCATTCATATAGATAGGAGTTTGAGTTTCCCATATGCATTATTTATTATGTTGATTTTCTTTTAAGATATTTATGAACCCAAATATTTGCAGTCACAAAAATGATTTAGGAATTTCCGGAAAAATTTTGAGTCTAATTGACAATAAATTGTAATGTAATTGAAAAATAACTATAATTTGAATGAATTAAAACACATCACACATGTATCCCCTTTTTTAAAAAATTAAATTTTACATGTTAAAAAAAACAGGTTATTTTAGATTCAAGTGAGAGCGAATATTTTATCTACATACGAGCGTAGCATGGTAGTGTATGACTCAAAATCTCATCTGAGGTCCTGAGTTTGAATTCGATGAGTGCGTTTCTTGAAAGAACCCGAGACAGTCGGATTTTTACCTCCTCCGTTTAAACCCGAAAATGATGATTTGACGTTGAGATTTCCAACGATTCCCAAAAAAGAAAAAAAAAATTATCTACTCTTGCACCTTTAGATTGTAAAAATTAATTTTGATAATTAAGGAATTATTTTCTTGAGGGGTGTGTTGTGCATTAGATTTAAGGGTGATAATATGGGTCAAGATTAATTTATTCGTTCAAAGCGCATTATAAAGGATATGAGTTTGAAAAAATTAACTCGTTTAGTAAATGGATTAAATTCGATTCGATTTGTTTATTAAACGAATCTAATATGAATTTGAGCTCACCTGATTTGTTTATTTATTTATGATTCCTTTATTACTATCTTTTGCTAGTTTTTATTATTTTTAATTAAGTTCGATTAGTTGATGCAAATGAGCACCAAAAAAAAAATAAAAAATTATTGCATAATTTTGGTAAATACATTATTTGTGTATTTTCATATATAACGTGCCCTCGGATGATCTTATCGTAAAGTAGGCAGATAACAGGGAAATAGCGGAATGAGATCTGGCAAGGTTAAGAATCTTCTTTTTGGCTAGTATATGAAGAATTAATATAAATAAATTACTAGTTGAATCATGTCACGATTAAATAAATATTCATTTAGAATTTGTTTATTAAATGAATTAAATACGAATCTTAATATTATGATTTTTTTAGTATAAAAAAATTACAGACATAAATTTGATTCATTAATTCAAATTACCACCCCTAATTAGATTAATGGTTATTTACAATCTAATATTTTCCTTTTACGAGGCTTGGAACTCTAACCATTTCTAAGAACATGATAGAGTATAAGTAAATGGTGGCATTGGGTTAT
This sequence comes from Zanthoxylum bungeanum, assembly GCA_019454045.1. NCBI lineage: Eukaryota > Viridiplantae > Streptophyta > Magnoliopsida > Sapindales > Rutaceae > Zanthoxylum > Zanthoxylum bungeanum. Next base: position 142,763 of record SKCR01019302.1, on the reverse strand, counting down.
GAATTATTTATTTATTCGATTCGATTTTGAAAATTCGGGGTTATCATAAGTTCTGACCCTATGCGGAATTATAAACAATAAGCAGGACAAGTCTGTTACTGCTACTATGGAATTGCAACAGGCAAATTAACAGGCAACCACAATAACAATCAAATAAAATATGCTGCAAATATAAAAACAATAACGATAATTAAAGCAGCAAATAAAATCAACACACAAAATTCAACACAATAATTTTGGTGACGAAGTGGAAAACTCTTCCGAGTAAAAAACCACTCCGGGTATAGGCTACCACCCGAATCCACTATATCGAGAAAAACTTACAGCGATGGTCAAGACCTATGGTGGCAACTCCACCGACTCAAGTACCTCTATACTGCAAGAACTCAAGGCAACTCCTCAAGCCCGCGACCCACGGTTTTCTTCAGAACCTCTGAAGTCTCTGAGTAGATTGTATCACCTTTGAACGCCGGAACTCCGACTACCAAACTCCTCCTATAGAACTCTAAAGGATTAGGGATTTTGGGTTATGTTGTGTTGAAGGTTTATCAAAGAAGGATTCTCACCATTAATAGAGAGACAAGAGATGATGAAGTCTTCAATGGTGGAATCAAAGAGAGTTGAAAGCTTTGAGATTTGGCTCAAGGGAAAAATGTTTCAGCTCTTTCAACTAATGGGGAATGGCGGCTAAGTGTTATATTTATAGGTAGGGTGAAAACCTAGGGTTTTGCAGGCCAAAAACGCGTTCAGATCGCAGTCGCGTTCGAACGCTTACTAGAACGCTACACGAACGCGCCCTTTCTGTGAAGACTCGTTCGAACGTCAATCGAACGCACAACGAACGTGAGCTCTCTGGAATGCTCCCGTTCGAACCCCACAAGAACGTGCCTCGAACGTTTGCTCTCTGGAATGCTCCCGTTCGAACCCAATAAAGAACGTGACACTAACGCCAACCGTTCGAACACTGCAACGAACGCATCATAAACGTATGTCTGATGCATAGCAGCCAGAAACCAGTCCAATTGCACAAAGATCTTCATGAAAGATTACAACTCAATTGAACTTGTTTTGTCACGGACACATGCCAATAAAAATGGAACTAACAATCTCCCCATTTGGCATTCCGTGACAAAACACTACCTATTACAAAGACTACGGTAATAGACCCAAAAAGCAAATAGTCAACTGTCAACCATCAAAACAGTGACTTATTACAAATGGACTCGATCTAACACCTAACAAAGTAGTCTTGAAATAATGCCACCGCAGCAACATACCTGCTACCTGAAACATCCACAAACAACAAAATACCGTGAAAAGCATTGGGATAATCAAGTAAAACATAAAGCAGGTAAAAATCTCATGCATGTACAAGTAGAAATCCCTCTCCCCCTTAATCTTAACTCCCCTTAAAACGGAGATATCTAAAGGATATTCTACGACTCTCTCCTATATATTAAGGTTCTCACCCTTAATATATTACTCTCCCCCTTTTTGTCATGAAATGACAAAGGATAAAAGAAACAGGAAAAATAACAGGAGAACAGGAGAAAACACATGCAAGAGCATAAACAAACAGGAATTACTCCCCTTCACTAACATGCACATAAAGTTAGCAAAATAAAACACAGGAAGCAAACCAAAACTCATAAAGGTGCACAGGAAAGAAATTGGTATGCAATAACATGAAGCACACACATGCACATACTGAGATAAATAAAAATCCTGTAAAAAACTGACTGAAACAGCATTTCAAGCTGACACAATGATACCCAGTCAGTATTCAGCTGTTTATGACATGAAACAATATGCATCATTTTAAAAGTGGCTAAATATAACATTATGCATATGACATAAACACCAAAGCATATAAAGCACTTGCGTGAAAAATAAAGTGCACAACGAATCAAGGCTTAAGACCTTATTTTATGAGCTGGACACAGCCAAAGAAATCCATCTCTAAACAAACCAAGTCCACAAAATAGATGTTCAAACCCAGCACCACTAGGACCTGAAAATAAGCAACATTGGTTGCATGCTATAATTTACCCCATAAATATCATGAGCTCATATTTAAAACTCTTTCGAGTGAAGGGTTTTTGCCCTTATCTTTGAATTTGGCCATTTTGGCTCTTTTGCACTTGAGTCTCATTTTTTTTTTGAATTCTTTTTGCTTTTACAAGGGGATAGCAAGGTCATCTAGTCAAAGGTCACACTATTCAGTAAACAAAGTATGGTAGAAATTAGATTGCCAGTCCAAAAACTCATACATACGACCAAGCCTTGATAAAATAAAAACGTGTATGTGAGGTGCAAGCACATGATATACCAAAGGTTTTTATCACACACACTCATGTATATAGAGCATCAAGAAAAATAACAGCATATCATACATGCATAATCATATATCCTACATACCAGGATCACATGCACATGTTATTCATGCTCTAACAAACCATAAAAATATTTTTGGTCTTTTCAAAATATATAATTTTTTTTTGATTTTTCAGTTTTAAAGCACAAAAAAAAATAAAGACACAAAACAGCTTGTAAAACATCCAATGATACGTGGAGTTGTATCCCGAGTGCAGATCATACTACCATCCATTCGGAATCGGCTATGAAATTTATGTCCGGGTTTCCATCCTATATACCAAGGACATATAACAAAAACAAGACACACACACACCCCCATATGCTGTGAAGTGAAAAAAAAAACGTGCAAAAACATAAAAAAAACACACACACACACATGCAATGGGAAAATAAAAATGCATCTTTTAAGCAGAGTTACACCGAAGTGCACTCTCATCATGCCATCAGGACAGCATTCAGAAGTAGATGGGAAGTCATCTTGCTTCCTCACCCAAACCTTCTAGAAACCTCTTCCACATGAGAGTTCCCAGACAACAAAGCAAGTTTCTCACTCAAAAATTGAGCTTGTTTGGTTAGTGCAGAAACTTGAGAATTAGATTTGACGAATCAAATCTAGGAGACACACTCTTAGGCCTTCTCTTTTGCTTGTGCAATATGAAACATGAAACACTAGGCCTAATATGTCCAGCCTTGCCACAGTGGTGGCACACAGGCACAAACCTCGGACTAGAGCGAGGTTTACCCACAACACCTCTAGATCGAGGTTGGGTCACAGGACGAGGAATAAATGGAGGAATAACATGACTACACTCAACAGGTTTCTTGCCTAAGTCATGTTTAGCTGCTACAGGCACAGCTTTGGAAGAGAAAAAGCCTTATCACAGTTAGGCTCAGAAATAATTCCTAACATACGGTCCACATTTTTATTCTCACTAGAAAATACAGACAATTGGGTTCTAGTATCTTCAAGTTCAGTTTCTAATATTTGGACCCTATTAATTAGACCTCTATTTCTCTCCTCCAGGTCATCTACCATCAAAAGGCTTTGCTCAAATTTGGCTTGAGCTTCATTCTTTTCTAGCTCAACAGCTTTCAGCCTTTTATTGACCTCTATGTTAGTCTTCTTAATAGCTAAACTCTCATTAAACAGTTCAACATAAGCTACCTGAAGACTTTCCTCATCTACAGACTCATCAAGAGAGACTTCTGAATCATCATCATTAACCACAATCTCTCTCTCACCAGTCACACTAGCAGTAAAGGCAATAAAATTTTTCTTGCCTTTAGGAGACTCATCAGAAGAATAACCACCTTCTGAATCACTAGAGAGGCAGCCATGGCTTTCTTGCCTTTAGCCCTAAGGTATGTGGGACACTCAGATCTAACGTGCCCATATCCTTCACATTCATAGCATTGGACATCACGGGATCTACTACCCTATCCTCTCTAGACTCTTCCTGCTATGCCTACTCTCTCTAGGCATAACCTCCCTATCTCTATTACTGCTATGGCACTATTCTTAAGTTTAAGAAATTTCTTAAACTTCTTTGCAAACAAGGCCAAATCATGATCCTTGATGGTATCATCATCACTAAGCGAATCATGCACAACTTCCTTAGCGATTTTCATCGCAAACTTTTTTGGCTCTCTAAAACCAGGAAGCTTTTTCTCATAAACCTGCAGTTTCCTACGAGTTCATCTAAATTAAGCTGATCGAGGTCATTGCTTTCCTCGATGGCGGTGATTTGGGTAGGAACTTATCAGGTAGGGATCTCAGGATTTTCCTAACTATCCTACTGGTAGGAATAGTCTCACCTAGGTTAAAACTAGAGTTAACAATATCGTTAATCTCAGCATAAAACTCATCAAAGGTCTCATCATCTTTCATTCTGGCGACCTCAAACCTAGTAGCTAAATCCTGGAGTCTATTATTTTTAACAGACAATGTGCCCTCATGCACAGTCTGCAGGATGTCCCAAGCATCCTTGGCTATCTCACACATTGAGATTCTCCTAAACTCAGCAGAACACACAGCACCATGTATGGCATTAACAGCCTTGCTGTTCCTATTGCTAGCATCAAATTCGTCATTGGTCCAGGTCAATATCTTTAGGGGAATACCCCATCAACAATAACAACGGGAGGTTTCCACCCGTGTTCAACAGTCATCCAGACCCTCTCATCTAAGGACTTAAGGAACGCTCTCATGCGAACCTTCCAATGCAAATATTCCGTGCCATCAAAAAATGGCGGACAATTTAAGGGTTGACTACGCTCCATAGCTAATGGGTCAAGGATCGAGTTCAGGCTCTGATACCAATTGAAAATTTGGGATTATCCTAAGTTCTGACCCTATGCGGAATTATAAACAATAAGCAGGACAAGTCCTGTTACTGCTACTATGGAATTGCAACAGGCAAATTAACAAGCAACCACAATAACAATCAAATAATATGCTGCAAATATAAAAACAATAACGATAAATAAAGCAGCAAATAAATCAATCACACAAAATTCAACACAATAATTTTGGTGACGAAGTGGAAAACTCTTCCGAGTAAAAAACCACTCCGGGTATAAGGCTACCACCCGAATCCACTATATCGAGAAAAACTTACAGCGATGGTCAAGACCTATGGTGGCAACTCCACCGACTCAAGTACCTCTATACTGCAAGAACTCAAGGCAACTCCTCAAGCCCGCGACCCACGGTTTTCTTCAGAACCTCTGAAGTCTCTGAGTAGATTGTATCACCTCTGAACGCCGGAACTCCGACTACCAAAACTCCTCCTATAGAACTCTAAAGGATTAGGGATTTTGGGTTATGTTGTGTTGAAGGTTTATCAAAGAGGATTCTCACCATTAATAGAGAAGACAAGAGAGATGAAGAAGTCTTCAATGGTGGAATCAAAGAGAGTTGAAAGCTTTGAGAGATTTGGCTCAAGGGAAAGTGTTTCAGCTCTTTCAACTAATGGGGAATGGCGGCTAAGTGTTATATTTATAGGTAGGGTGAAAACATAGGGTTTTGCAGGCCAAAAACGCGTTCAGATCGCAGTCGCGTTCGAACGCTTACTAGAACGCTACACGAACGCGCCCTTTCTGTGAAGACTCGTTCGAACGTCAATCGAACGCACAACGAACGTGAGCTCTCTGGAATGCTCCCGTTCGAACCCCACAAGAACGTGCCTCGAACGTTTGCTTCTGGAATGCTCCCGTTCGAACCCAATAAAGAACGTGACACTAACGCCAACCGTTCGAACACTGCAACGAACGCACCACGAACGTATGTCTGATGCATAGCAGCCAGAAACCAGTCCAATTGCACAAAGATCTTCATAAAAGATTACAACTCAATTGAACTTGTTTTGTCACGGACACATGCCAATAAAAATGGAACTAACAGATTTGTATTAAAAGGGATATGAATTTGGAAAAAAAATGATTTGTTTATTAAATAGATCAATAAAATTCAATTGATTTATTAAATAACTCGCATTGATTTTGAGCTCTCTGATTTTTTTATTCATTTAGAATTCATTTATTATTCTCTTTTTGCTGGTTCATTATTTTTACCTTTCAGCTTGAAGGTGTTGCCAATATCACAGAAGAAAATTATGTTGTCTGGATTTGGTGGGTCATTTTTAGTAAATCCAATAATTGTGTTATATATATATATATTTACGAAGAATTGATATAAATAAATTATGATCATTTATGTCATTGAATCATGTCAGGACCAAATGAATATTCGTTTATGATTATTTATTAAACGAATCGATTGTGAATCATGATATTAGGATTCATTGACTAAATAAATCGAATATGAATCCATCATATTTTAATTTGATTCATTTTGGATTATATAAATTTGATTCGTCAAATCGTTTTCCCTATCAAATAAGGATTTTAGCCTATGTTGAAAACTAGAGGTAAATAGATTTTTTTTTTTTTTTAATCTAGTAAAATTTGACGAGATTTTCTGCCATCCTCAATACTGATCACTTATCGCAAATATTTTTCAAAATTAAAATAAATAAAGGATAATATTTTCTCCTTTCCCAAAAAGATATTTCATTTATTCAATTTAGGGATGGATAAAAAGTAACTGAACTGAGAAATCGAACCGAATCGAAAAAAACGAATTAAATAAAAATTATTAAAGTGATTTTTTTATTTTCAAAAATAAATGTTTGATATTTTAATTAAAAAACCGAAATGAACCATATTAGAATAATTTTTTAACTAAAAAAATAGAACCGAACTAAATTAATTGAATAATTCAGTTTATTGAATTTTTTAAAATCTAATCATATTATGTTGTTATTTTATAATCATATTTGTTATATTATTTAGTTTGTTTAGTGTATATTATTTAGTTTGTTTAGTGTTTAATGATGATTATTTTATGAAATATTTATATTTTTTACTCTGGTTAATATTCTTTTATTTTCCTACATTTTAAATAATTTAAATGACGATGATATCATATGAAAAACTTTTATTGGTGTAGTATTGATGATTAGAAGTGTTACAGTATAAAAAATTTAAGTAAATGTTAAATTCAATTAATATTATTAATTTTTTATTGTTATTATTATTAAAAAATTGAAAAAATCAAATTATACCAAACCGAATTGACAATTAAAAATAATTATAATTTTTTCTTTTATAAAAAACTATGCAATTACTTTTTAAATAACTAAATAATTATAATTATTGTTTTTTTTTTTTTTTTTTTTTTTTATATAATATTATCGAATCACTCTTAATACAATTTAAGGAACACCCGTGCTTCCCATAAATGAAGGCCCAAAACAAACATTTAAATAAACAGATTCCAACGGTCACTTTTTTAATTTGTACTTTTGTTGAGATTCAGATTAAAACGAATCTTCAAATTTTCTTGACCGTTGTGTGCAATCCACTGCACTTTTAACTTCCTCCCATTCCTCTCTCCAGAGTCTCTACAAGAAGATCATTTTCTAAAACCAGTCATTCAAAATAAAAAGCGCTTCCATTCTTTTTGCTTGAAGAGAAGGGAAAAAAAAAGTGCTTTTATATAGAAGTCAAAATTACTATTGGGGTTCATAATGCGGTGCTTTTTTGCATGTTTTGGCGGCGCTTGCAATTGTAAGCATCGAAAGCGCCGTCTTTTGGTGAATGCAACTCCGACTGAAGCCCCGGTAAGTGTAGTTCCAAGCTTCAATGCTTCATCCTCTACATTTCTTAAAGAATTTGTTTCTTATGGCTTATGGGTTGTTTTTTTTTTCTTTTCCTTTTTTAATTTGTTTTTTATTTGAAAGCAAATGAATTAATTAAGTTTGCTGCAGAGAAATGAAGTTGCTGAAGCTCTGCAATTGGTTGTATCAAAAGCTTCTGCAAAACCCACTACAGAATCAAAGTAAGCTTAATTTTTTTTTTTTTTTTATATTAATCTGTTTCTATCCTGGGATCTCGTATTGCGTTCTGTTGGATCGTTGAAACTTTTTGTTAGGCTCTTGTTTGTCGTTATTTTTTTGTGGCTGACAAATACAGAAATTGTCCCACAATAGAAACTGACTCGTTTTTGTATTTTTATTTATTTGGTGTTTATGTATATTCTTTGGCATGCATTATATATAGAGAGAAGTTGGAGAAGGCATTGAGTGGCAGTACTAAAAAGAAAGTCACTTTTGATTCAAATGTCAGACCAATGAAGATTTGGCTATTGAGCAAGATCTTGATAACAATTTGGTGAAAACCAATGAGAATAAAGAGATTGATAATTTGGAGCAAAAGAATGAGAAGAAAGAGAGTGATGATGATTTGGTAGAAAGCAAAAGCAATGAGAATAAAGGAAGTGAAAACAAAAAAGAGACACCAAAAGTTCCAAATCATAGATACCAAAATTGTGCTACTACTACTAGTGAAGATGATTATGATGAAGACTTGGAAATAGAAGAAAGTGAGATCAATGATGAAGATTTGGGTAGTAATGAAAAATTATTATTAGCTCAAGAAGAGTCATCAGAGTCATTGTTTTCTTTGTCAATAGGGTCTAGAAAACAAGTTTGTGAAGTTGAATGAATTTGGGGAAAAGGAGGTTAATAGTCCAATGCCTAAATGTTCTTCTAATCAACAACATGAGACTAGAGATAGGAGGAGTCAGTATCTTCATTCAGTGCTGAATCCTGTTGAAAATCTTACTCAATGGAAAATGGTAAAAGCAAGAGTAACAACACCACCACCACCATTGAAGTATCAGGATAAAGAGAACATCAATTTTTGCCAGGAGCCTAGTTCTATGATATCCACTCGGAGTTCAAAGTTAAAGGAGGATGTGGATGGAGAAATTGCAGTTGATACCAGCCTTTCGAGCTGGTTGCTTGCATCAGAAGCAACACCAATGTCAAAGAATAGTAGTAGTATTTCTGATGGAGACAAGCAAGTTTTGGGATCTTTAACAGTTGAAGAGGTCAATCAGTCATCTGCAAGACAGCCAAGGAGTCCTGAGGAACCTAAAGTAGGTACAATTGGGAACTACTGGAGTGTCATACAGGGAAGATTATTATAGATTCAGAATCAGGCTCTTCTAGTAATCAAGAAATGGCAAAAACAAGAGGCAAACATAGTGAGATTAGTTTTGTATTAATGTAATCTATAATAAATATGCTTCTGTGTATCAGGTTACATTGTTTTTGATTGTGGCATATCATCCCACTCCACTACAATCAAGGTTTGATTATCAGACTCTCTTACTTTTAACACAAATGCGGCCATGATACCTCACATGTCACTCAATAAGGGTCTCGATCTAGATCTCTATTACATCTTACAGATTCGGATCCAGATCTTATTCAAATTGGCAAAAAATTATGTGGATTCAAATACAAGTATTATCTGTGTAGTTTTTTAAATATTTGGATTTGGCAAAAAAAAAATAATTGAACATCTAAACTATTTATTTATAATTAAACAATATCAATTTTACATCCAAAACACATATATACTATTCAAATCTAAATATATAGGAAAAAATAATAATTAAAAGATCATAGATAAACCTACTTGATATGTGCAAATAATTGAAGTGCAAATCCGGATCCATATTTTTAATTATGGACTCGGAACTAATCTATATAATAAGATTTGGTTAACTCTTAATAAGATCATTGGACATTGTTGACGGTGGATTTCGGTCTCAGGGTAATACGGGAATACCACCTCCGAGGGAATCCTCCTTCAACGGTGAATTTGTTTGGTTATGGGGGACCAAAAGCAAACTTAGCAAAAGACAGATAAATGCACCAACCAACAAGGAGTTTTAACGTGGTTCGGCGGATCTTGGTCCGACCTACGTCCACGGGCACAAACAGGATGATGCTTTTATTACTCAAACACGCTTCTCAGCTCTTCTTTGTGTTTTACAAGTCAGAGCTTGATGATTCTCCTCTTCCTTCTCCCAATGATTCTGCCTCTCTACACTCACTCTACCCTCCTATTTATAATGGTGAAGAAATCATATTCCTATTTGTACAAGAATTCCCAATTGGAGATGGTCTCCTTTTCCTATCAGGATTCCTAGTCAAAACTATTCCCTTTTCCCATAAGGATTCCTAATCAAAACTACATTTACTTCATTTATCCTATTAGGATATTAAGTTATTACTTTACCCCATTAAAGTAGGACAACTTATCCCTTTTCCGCAAGAATATGATGCTTTATCTTCCTGAGCACGCCTCGTCATGTGCTCGGTCTTCATGAGGTCGGTCATGATAGCCATTTGAACTGAGAATGCTGCTGTCGATCTGATAATGCTCGGTCATCCGATCTCAAGTGCTCGGCCATTTAGTATAAAGTGCTCGGCCTCTTACCGTCAAGTTGTCGGGTCGGCTTTAACGGTCTCGATCAATGGAGTTACCCCTTTTACCCCTGTCGTGTTGTTTAAATAACATAGTGCCCGAAAAACACCATCAACATCTGTCCCCTAGTTCTCGGTTCCAACGAGTGTGCTAGTTGGTGCCGGGAACTATAAAAAAGATGGTGTGCTGATCGCCTTGCTGGTGGTCGCTCCAGAAATCACCGAGAAATTGTCTTTGCCATCAACAAAGTCTTCTGTTTCTATCTTTATATCCTCGGTTATTGTCGGTTATTGGAGATGCTGACTCTATTCAGAATGATTCTCCACCTCAAAGCAAATTGCTTACTTGGGTCGTTCCATCAGGAGATGAAGTTTCTTTTGTTGTCTAAACTAAAAATGACTCCTCCTCTGTAATATCTGTACCAGAGATTTGGGGGTCCTGACCCATGACTGATCCAATCTCGATTGTGAGGAGAAAATTTTGCCTCTGAGCTAACGATGATGTGCTCGGTGGCATGTGATCCTGTCTCGAGCTGTGAGAGATGCTCGGGCCTGGGGGAACGTTACGTCCCCAGTCCGAAGGACTGACTCGGTGGGACGCAACCCGACCCCGAGCTGAGAACGACACTTGGACCTGAGGGAATGTTACGTCCCCAGTCCAAAGGGCTGACTCGGTGGGACGTACCCCGACCCCGAGCTGTGAAAGACACTTGGACCTGAGGGAATGTTACGTCCCCAGTCCGAAGGGCTGACTCGGTGGGACGTACCCCGACCCCGAGCTGAGAAAGGCACTTGGACCTGGGGGAATGTTACGTCCCCAGTCCGAAGGACTGACTCGGTGGGACGCAACCCGACCCCGAGCTGAGAACGACACTTGGACCTGAGGGAATGTTACGTCCCCAGTCCGAAGGGCTGACTCGGTGGGACGTACCCCGACCCCGAGCTGTGAAAGGCACTTGGACCTGAGGTAATTTTACGTCCCCAGTCCGAAGGGCTGACTCGGTGGGACGTACCCCGACCCCGAGCTTAGCGAAAGACTTGGGTTCTGGGGGAATGTTACCTTGGGTTCTGGGGGAATGTTACCTCCCCAAACCAAAAGAGCTGACTCGGTGGGACGCAACCCGACCCCGAGCTGAGAACGACACTTGGACCTGAGGGAATGTTACGTCCCCAGTCCGAAGGGCTGACTCGGTGGGACGTACCCCGACCCCGAGCTGTGAAAGGCACTTGGACCTGAGGGAATGTTACGTCCCCAGTCCGAAGGGCTGACTCGGTGGGACGTACCCCGACCCCGAGCTTAGCGAAAGACTTGGGTTCTGGGGGAATGTTACCTCCCCAAACCAAAAGAGCTGACTCGGTGGGACGCAACCCGACCCCGAGCTGAGAACGACACTTGGACCTGAGGGAATGTTACGTCCCCAGTCCGAAGGGCTGACTCGGTGGGACGTACCCCGACCCCGAGCTGTGAAAGGCACTTGGACCTGAGGGAATGAGAATGTTACGTCCCCAGTCCGAAGGGCTGACTCGGTGGGACGTACCCCGACCCCGAGCTGAGCGAAAGACTTGGGTTTTGGGGGAATGTTACCTCCCCAAACCAAAGGAGCTGACTCGGTGGACGCAACCCGACCCCGAGTTGAGTGAAAGACTTGGGTTCTGGGGGAATGTTACGTCCCCAGTCCAAAGGGCAGACTCGGTGGGACATCGCCCGACCCCGAGCTGTAAGAATCACTTGGTCCTGGGGGAATGTTACGTCCCCAGTCCAAAGGGCAGACTCGGTGGGACATCGCCCGACCCCGAGCTGTAAGAATCACTTGGTCCTGGGGGAATGTTACGTCCCCAGTCCAAAGGCAGACTCGGTGGGACATCGCCCGACCCCGAGCTGTAAAAATCACTTGGTCCTGGGGGAATGTTACGTCCCCAGTCCAAAGGGCAGACTCGGTGGGACATCGCCCGACCCCGAGCTGTAAGAATCACTTGGTCCTGGGGAATGTTACGTCCCCAGTCCAAAGGGCAGACTCGGTGGGACATCGCCTGACCCCGAGCTGTAAGAATCACTTGGTCCTGGGGGTTACGTCCCCAGTCCAAAGATAGACTCGGTGGGACATCGCCCGACCCCGAGCTGTAAGAATCACTTGGTCCTGGGGGAATGTTACGTCCCCAGTCCAAAGGGCAGACTCGGTGGGACATCGCCCGACCCCGAGCTGTAAGAATCACTTGGTCATGGGGGAATGTTACGTCCCCAGTCCAAAGGCAGACTCGGTGGGACATCGCCCGACCCCGAGCTGTAAAAATCACTTGGTCCTGGGGGAATGTTACGTCCCCAGTCCAAAGGGCAGACTCGGTGGGACATCGCCCGACCCCGAGCTGTAAGAATCACTTGGTCCTGGGGGAATGTTACGTCCCCAGGCCAATAAGCATGACTCAGTGGGACGTAACCCGACCCCGAGCTGTAACAAACATCGATCTCGGCGGTACAAGAGCAGACCCGAGCCGGAAAGAGGCATCGGTCTCGGCGGTACAAGAGCAGACCCGAGCCGGAAAGAGACATCGGTCTCGGCGGTACAAGAGCAGACCCGAATTGGAAAGAGACATCGGTCTCGGCGGTACAAGAGCAGACCCGAGCCGGAAAGAGACATCGGTCTCGGCGGTACAAGAGCAGACCCGAGCCGGAAAGAGACATCGGTCTCGGCGGTACAAGAGCAGACCCGAGCCGGAAAGAGGCATCGGTCTCGGCGGTACAAGAGCAGACCCGAGCCGGAAAACAAATATCAAAATCATTGTGTGAGCCATAACAAACAAGCATAATCAAATGTCAACCTAAGTCAGAAGAGGTTTACTCACCTTTTTGGGATCTGTTGCCTTTATTGCAACTCTACACTGGTCACTACAAGCAAGGCTCTTCTTAATATATCATCTCTGCATCTCAGCATTCCACGCATCCGACCGGATGACTTCCGCTATCAACTTGGTCGACCTAAAAAACCGAATGGTCTATGTACACACCGAGATAGCCTTCTTTTACCAAGTCTTCCACCTGCTCCGCAGGTCTCTGCGCCCGTCCGTTGCATGTCCTCTGGAGTTGTGGTGTATGCAATAAGCCTTTTGGTTCCTCTTGTCCGGGGAAAATCTTCTTTGGTCGGGTTCTACTAAGAGGCCTTTCCCTTGGATCTCCACGACAATTTATCCCAGTGGTTTATTTAGAGGAATGTATGCATTTTCCCCAACCACATGGTTTACTTGGGTCGGCGCCCTTCTCTATTGGTTGTCACGGTGCAGTGGTTTGATCTCCTTGTGCTTCGGGGGTGGTTTTCTGGGTTCTCTTTCTATACGGCGGGGGGTGCCCTCCCTTGTGGTTCTTTCTCTGATGTGTTTTCCCTTATCGGGATATTTTCTCTCTCGTTCTCCAATAAAACGAATTTTCGGGCCACCTCCAGGGCAGTGGCGTAGTCCGGGGTGTCTTGGATCCTTAGATGGGTCCATAGTCTTCCGACCCTCAAGGCTCCTTTCAAGCTTTCCAGGGCCTCGGGGGATTCATACCCTCCGACTTCGAGTACCATATTATGGTACCTTTCAATAAATATCTTCAGAGGCTCATCATCTCCTTGCTTCATAAGTCTTAGTTCTCCAATTGTCTTTCTGGGACACAAGCCCCCTTGAAGTGTCGTATGAATGACTTTCTCAGTTGTGCGAAGCTGCTGATGCTTCTTGGGGCTAGGCTTCTATACCATAGGATGGCCGGTCCGGCTAGAGTTAAGGGGAACACTTTGCAAATGGCATCCCCTGTTACCCCTTGTACCTCCATTAGTAGGACGAAGTCTTCGATGTGGGTTTTGGGATCGGTACGGCCCTTGTATGGTGTCATGGTCGGCATGCTGAATCTTTTTGGGAATTTCTCCGATTTTATTTCCTCCGTGAGGGGGGACTCATCTTTGATGTCCTGGACATCTCCCCTGTTTGTATTGGGGTATACTCCCCATTTGACCAGCTCCTCCCGTAACCAAGATTTCATGCTGCTGTTTTTGATTCCATGCCGCCCCCTGTGGTTTCTTTTCTTTCTGCTACCTCGGGAGTGGCGCTTCTCAGGGTCGGTGTCGTCCCGCACTTCTTTGGTATGTTCTTTTCCTCTCCTCCGGGTACTGTGAGGGCTATCGTATGAGGGATCTGGTGATGATTTGTCATCTTCCTCTTCCCATGTGTCCTCGGTTTGGGAATCCCTTTGTACTACCACGGATCTCACCCTGTAGGGTTCCCTCCTTTGAGGTCTGTCGTCTTCGCTTGTATCAACAATTCTCTTTCCTTCCGCTATCTCACTCCTTCTTCGGCTAGTCCCGGCCTCGAATTTTCTGTCGTGTGCTCCTTCCATCCTTTCCAACCGGTCTACTATGGTTTTTAGCAGAGTTCGGTTTTCCTCCCTTTCTTTCCTAAGGTTTTCCTCGATCTTTTCCATCCAATCTGCAGCCGAGCTCCCTGATGATTGTTGGTTTCCGCCTTCCGCCATTTGTCTTACTACGCGAGTTGCTTTTTGTAGGGTTCCCCACAGACGGCGCCAACTGTTGACGGTGGATTTTGGTCTCAGGGTAATACGGGAATACCACCTCCGAGGGAATCCTCCTTCAACGGTGAATTTGTTTGGTTATGGGGGACCAAAAGCAAACTTAGCAAAAGACAGATAAATGCACCAACCAACAAGGAGTTTTAACGTGGTTCGGCGGATCTTGGTCCGACCTACGTCCACGGGCACAAACAGGATGATGCTTTTATTACTCAAACACGCTTCTCAGCTCTTTTTTGTGTTTTACAAGTCAGAGCTTGATGATTCTCCTCTTCCTTCTCCCAATGATTCTGCCTCTCTACACTCACTCTACCCTCCTATTTATAATGGTGAAGAAATCATATTCCTATTTGTACAAGAATTCCCAATTGGAGATGGTCTCCTTTTCCTATCAGGATTCCTAGTCAAAACTATTCCCTTTTCCCATAAGGATTCCTAATCAAAACTACATTTACTTCCTTTATCCTATTAGGATATTAAGTTATTACTTTACCCCATTAAAGTAGGACAACTTATCCCTTTTCCGCAAGAATATGATGCTTTATCTTCCTGAGCACGCCTCGTCATGTGCTCGGTCTTCATGAGGTCGGTCATGATAGCCATTTGAACTGAGAATGCTGCTGTCGATCTGATAATGCTCGGTCATCCGATCTCAAGTGCTCGGCCATTTAGTATAAAGTGCTCGGCCTCTTACCGTCAAGTTGTCGGGTCGGCTTTAACGGTCTCGATCAATGGAGTTACCCCTTTTACCCCTGTCGTGTTGTTTAAATAACATAGTGCCCGAAAAACACCATCAACAGACCTAATTTTTTTAAAGGTAAGGAGGTGGTGAACAAAGCCTAAATTTATTGTTTATCTTTGTATTTACCACAAGATTCGAATTGGGGTGGACAACCAAAAAAATTACTTAAAAACCACTTGGTCATGCCCTTCGGGGCCGTCTTCGAACATAAAAAAAATAAAATAAATACTCAATGCAAATGAATAATTATAAAGTAGAACAACTGATCTCTAAATGATAATTTAGTTTATCGAATTTTTTTTTGAATTTAAGTTGATAAGTTATTTGCGATTCGCTCTTCTTATTTTCATATCGGATAATTATAAAACTATTATACAAAGTTCCTATTCTAAATGATATGATATTTTTCAATTATAAGTGATAATAATTATCACGTAAATAATAAAAGTAAGGGAAATTATCATCCATCTACCCAAAATTAAATTAAAGTTTGAAAGTACTTGTTATTTTTTATAACTATCATCTGTCCACCCGGCCCAAGTTATGGGAAATAGATATTTTACACCCAAATTGTACTTTTTGGGTGTAAAATGTCATTTTCATAACTAATTTTTTGTTGTGATAAAACACACACAATAGAGGTGAATTGAGAGAAAACTCTTCTTTATTTCTCACTAAACAAAGAATTACAAAGCTTATAAATCAAAGCTTTACAAAAAACTCTTAAACAATTTACTCTATATTATACACTCACTTATGAGTTCTGGGATTTCTGGGATGTCTTAACAAATGGATGAAGGGCTCAATTTATAGTGTCGAAAACGTGTGCAACAGTGCACACATTTTGACAGTTGGCTTCCTCAACTTTGTGTGCAAATTGCTTGTTGCATGCAAGCTCATGCATGCTGGAAGCATATTTTCGATGGCACACGTTTACAACATTCATGCATCTGTTTTCAACAAATCTCTCACTCGGTGAAGATTTCCCCAAAATCTGAGCCGACCATCAATCACCCAAATCGGATCCTCTAAGGGATCCTCCCCTGACTGCTTCTGTATGACTGCCTACGTACCCTGAGTTGGGATCAAGCCAATCGTAGTTCTCTGTCTCTCCCCACTCTGACTATGTGGAGAGTTTTGTCATCCCGGCTATGGCACGACAGATTTCAAGCTTCTCCTTCGGTAAAACCTTGGTGAACATATCGGCACCGTTGTTATCGGTGTGAATTTTCCTGAGTTCTAACAATTTTGAGCTCAGGACGTCCCGTATCCAGTGATACCTCACATCGATATGTTTTGACCTCGAATGAAAGGTGGAATTTTTACCGAGATAGATAGCACTCTGGCTATCGCAGTACAAAACGTACTTCTCCTGCTTGAAACCCAATTCCTGGACGAATGTCTTCATCCACAGCAATTCCTTGCAAGCTTCTGTCACTGCAATGAATTTTGCCTCTGTTGTAGAAAGTGAAACACATCTCTGCAACCTCGACCGCCATGCCACAGCTCCTCCTGAGAGAGTAATCAGATACCCCGAAGTAGACTTTCGGGTATCCACATCTCCTGCCATATCTGAATCGGCGTAGCCTATCAACACTGGTTCGCTGCTTCCAAAACATAGCCTCATTTTGGATGTGCCTCGAAGATACCGCATTATCTATTTGATCGCATTCTAGTGTTCTCTTCCTGGGTTTGATATAAACCGGCTAATCAATCCAACTGCGTGTGCTAAGTCTGGCCTCGTGCACACCATGACATACATAAGACTTCCCACTGTTGAGGTGTATGGAATCTGTTTCATTTCCTCTTTCTCTGTCTCAGTAGAGGGACTCTGTTGTGTACTCAATCTAAAGTGGGTAGCAAGAGGAGTGCTAACCGCTTTAGCCTTGTCCATCTGGAATCTCTGAAGTACCTTCTCGATGTACTCCTCCTGTGACAAGTATAACCTTCTGGCTTTCCGATCACGGCCGATCCTGATGCCAAGAATCTATTTAGCTGGCCCCAAGTCTTTCATCTCAAAAGACTTACTCAGTTGCTGCTTCAAATTATCAATCCTCGATTGATTCCGGCCAACTATCAACATATCATCTACATATAGCAGTAAGATGATAAAGTCATCGTCAGAAAATTTATGAACGAAAACACAATGGTCTGAAGTGGTCTTCTTGTATCCCTGCTCCCCCAGAACTGACTCAAACTTCATGTACCACTGTCTTGGTGCCTATTTCAAACCGTAGAGACTTTTCCTGAGTCTGCACACATAGTCCTCTTTCCCTCTGACTCTGAAGCCTTCTGGTTGCTCCATGTAAATTTCTTCTTCCAGATCCCCGTGAAGAAATGCGGTCTTGACATCCATCTGCTCAACTTCCAGGTCGAGGCTTGCTGCTAAGCTGAGTACCACTCTGATGGATGACATCTTCACAACTGGAGAGAAGATTTCATCGAAGTCAATGTCTTTCCTATGATTAAATCCCTTGACGACTAATCTGGCTTTGTACCGGGGTTGTGAAGTGTGCTCCTGTTGCTTCACCATGTACACCCATTTATTCTTCAAAGCCTGTTTGCCTCTTGGCAATTTTACCAACTCAAAAGTGTGATTATCATGCAAAGATTTCATCTAATCTTGCATGGCTTCCTCCCATTTTTTTTGTCTTCTGTTTCTACAGCCTCCTGGTAGCTCTCGGGTTCTCCCCCGTCAGTAAGCAGCACATACTCATATGCGGAGTATTTGGTTAAAGGTCGCCTCTCTCTGTCATACATTCTCTGTAGAACCGTTGGTGTAGCTTCTGGTATTGGTGGTTGATCATGATCATCATCTCTGGGAGCTTCATCACATGTACCCTCATGTCTGGGAATCTCATCTTCAACTCGTACTGGCACCGGTGTGTGAGGTTCTGGAATCACATCTCTGTATAGCTGGGGCATTGTCTTCATCTCCTTTCTGATATCTTCTATGGTCTGGTCTTCAACGAAGACAACATCTCGACTTCTGACAATCTTCTTCTCCACAGGATCATACAGTTTGTAGCCGAAATCATCATGACCATAGCCAATAAAGACACACTGTCGCGTCTTTGCATCAAGCTTGGATCTCTCGTCTTTTGGGATGTGTATAAAAGCTTTACACCCAAAGACATGCAAGTGTTCGTATGACACTTCTTTACCTGTCCAGGCTTGGTTAGGAACATTACCTTTCAGTGCGACTCCTGGGGACATGTTCAAAACATGTACTTCTGTGTTGAGTGCCTCCCCCCAGAATGTCTTCGGCAGCTTGGCTTGTGACAGCAAGCTTCTGACCATTTCGCACAAGGTTCTGTTCATCCCCTCAGCTAGGCCATTCAGCTGAGGTGTATTCAGAGGTGTCGTTTGATGTCAGATTCCTTGCATCTTGCAATACTGATCAAACGGACCTCTGTATTCTCCACCGTTGTCTGTTCTGATGCATTTGAGTTTCTTGCCGGTTTCTCTCTCCACTAGGGCATGAAACTCATTGATCACTCCCAACACTTGATCTTTTCTCTTCAAGGTGTATGCCCAGATCTTCCTTGAATGATCATCAATGAATGTCACAAAATACAGTGACCCACCAAGTGTTCTCATCTGCATCGGACCGCATACATCTGAATGTATGAGGTCAAGTACCTCCGATTTTCGTTGAGGCGGGGAGCTCTGGAATGACACTCTGTTCTGCTTTCCAGCCATGCAGTGTTCACACTTCCGTAAGTGTGAGTTCTTCAATTCGGGAAGAACATTCCGCCTGCGTAGTATCTTCATCCCCGTTTGACTCATGTGACCGAGCTTTTTGTGCCATAGCTCGGCTGCCTCATTACTGTTAACTGTATTTATGCTACTATTGAAAATCTTAGCATGCATCAAATACATAGTTGAGTCTTTCTTACCTCGTGCCACCATCATTGATCCTTTAGTGAGCTTCCAGGTGCCGTCACTAAAGGTGCTGCAGAAACCTTCATCATTCAGCTTGCCTGTTGAGATCAGATTTAACCGGATGTCATGGATGTGCTTGACTCCCTTCAACACTAGCCTTGTCCCGTTGTCTGTTTCAAGGCAGATATCTCCAATACCAACGGCTTTGGACTGACCGTCATTCCCCATCATTACAGCACCGTAGTCCCCTAGTGTGTAAGATGAAAAGAAGTCTCTGCGAGATGTGGCGTGTATGGATGCGCCACTATCTATCACCCAATTGGTCTCGTGGCTGGCAAGATTCACAACATTTTCTTCATATATAATGAAGAACTGTTTGGAGGTGTTTTCGGTGGTAGTGGCAACTCTTTCTTGATTAGAGTCACCATCTCTACTGTACTGCTCGTTCTTCATTTTGTAACAGTCCCTTTTCATATGACCTTTCTTTTTACAGTGATAGCACTCAATATCTTTAGTTCTTGATTTACCTCGGTTCTTGTCTGGTCTACCTGGGCCTCAGATTTTACTCCTCCCATTTCTGGTGTTCTTCTCTGTCACTAGAGCTTCTGAGGTTGAGGCTGATGCTCACTCATGCATTCTCGTCATCTTTTCTTCCTCGAAGATCCTGGTCTTTGCCATCTCCATAGTGACTTTCCCATCTGCGGCTGAATTTATCACCGTAGATCTGAACGTTTCCCAAGATTCTGGTAACGTATTAAGGAGTATTAAGCCGTTTACCTCATCTCCGAAGTCTATGCCAAATCCAGACAATTCTTTCATGGTTCCGAGGAAATCGTTGATATGGTCTGTCACAGCTGTACCTTCCTGGTATTTCAACCCCATCATCTTCTTGATGTAGTACAGCTTGTTGTTGTCAGTCTTTGCTCGGAAAAGCTCCTCCAGCTTTCTCCATAAGTGTAACACCCCGCCAGAGGCAAGATGCTACCGGCAGAAGACAGGATTGACCCATCTCCATAAGCCTCTGAATCTACCTAAAATTCGGCATGATGTGTCCTAAAAACTGGATAACCTGGATCGCAGTCCAGCATCAAAGGCAATCCAAGAAAATATCAAACCAATAAAAGGACCTCAGGTTCATACAAAACTCATCAAAACCACAACCTAAGAACTCTGTACCCACATCATCTATCAACACTCACGGGCTCTGTGCCCACATCATAAACAATCAAAATTTTAATTTATTAATACAAACCACGTGCT
The DNA here is from genome assembly GCA_019454045.1 of Zanthoxylum bungeanum. Taxonomy (NCBI): domain Eukaryota; kingdom Viridiplantae; phylum Streptophyta; class Magnoliopsida; order Sapindales; family Rutaceae; genus Zanthoxylum; species Zanthoxylum bungeanum. The sequence goes on along the minus strand of SKCR01019302.1, from coordinate 122,107 downwards.
CAGCACGATAAAAAAAAATAAAAAAATAACTCAGATATCCTAATATTTTAAAACTTTTCCCAGGACACTTGCGAGGGTGACTGCCGCTTGGGTAATCCACATCTCGAGAATGACTTCCAAAGCCGATATGATTGACCAATCTACAAGTCAACCTGTAAAACTGGCAAAATGATTTGGTGTGAGTTTTTAAAACTCAGTAAGTAACCGTGCTAGTAATACAACAAACAAGTCAAACATTTATGACAAACAAACAAGTAAAATATATCAGCCGTTTGTCAGATTTACTAAGTTATTTCAAATTTGAATTTATTAATTTGTTATTATTCTTTATTCTTAACTCTCATCAAAGTTTCACATTTTCATATTAACATATGTACTAGTCTAATAGCTAACGCCCAAACATACAAAGCAAATCGTATATATCTATACTTTTATCACAATAGTCCAACTTTGAAATATCATTAAATCGCTATGTTAAATAAACTTTTCTCAATACCAAATAAAACCATTCTTAACTTCCTTTAATTACAAAATTATTACAATGGCTTAACAATCGAGATTCATATACATTTACACAAACCTTAGCACACCCTTCTTCTTATATTCATGCCAAAAATAAGTCTAAAGTTCTTATACATATACATACATACCAATACAGCTTAACAAACGCGCTTTATAACATCTAACGTTCGCATTAGTTTTCAAATTCATTCATTCATTTCACATAAGCATTCATTATCCATATAATCAACGAGCTCCATCATACACGTACATACACACAGTCACACACACAATCATCATACAACTAATCATGAAGCAAACTTAACAACCAATACATCACAAGGCATACAGTCAAACAATACATACATATCACGGCATACCATGTTTGTCGTGCGACTTCTCATACATAAGCACATCCATAATAAACATTCCAAAACACGACTTAAACACTCACGTACAAACATATGTTTCAAACATATGAATACAATTCTTGTTACCAAATTTAAATGTCATACCTTTAATAATTCTCATAGCTTTTCCTTTATCGATCAAACATAATCATTCAGGATCTCTATCTAGGAACATTTGATATAACATCTTTATCAAATGAACATATCCAACTTATACGTATCTTAGCATCATATGCATTTATGAATACATACTCATAGACATTAATATCATTAAACCTCTTACTTCATATTATGATAATAACAAAAGCCATACCTGCGATGATCGTTTCACTTAGCTATACGAAATCACACATTAAGCTCTCATCGCATGAGTTACTTACCTGGCTTCGCGAGCGCCGCAGGTCCTAGTTAAGTCTGTCAAAACAAATAACACACATGTCAAAACTGCTATTTACGGAACTTCCTACTCATCTATAATAAACTTCTGGACCTTCCCGGAATACACAAACACTCTCTGATCCTACGGTTTAAGCTTCATTACTCTAGTATATCTTTATATACCATTCGAAACTAACTAGATAGCTCATATTCTCATTTTATGCGTTTGCGGTAAATCTTGCGGAAAAATTTCCGCAAACGCTACGGTAGAGTCTTGAACCCTCCGAACAAATCCAAAATTACTTAATTACCCTCGCAAAATCATATTTATATCATAACTATGTTTACGATCATCTACGCTCAATCGCGCGAGAAACTCCGTTTTACCGGAAACTCGCTAATTCTACCAGATCAATCTAATCTTTTCCGTTTCTGCCCGGATTCTACCACATTCATCGTTTTAACATATTATAACACACCCAATTCATTTCATGACAATTCGCTACACTACGAAACTACTGGAAACATCTGAATATATAACAGTAAACTTTGAAATAACGAAATTTTAACGGAGAGTCGTACCGAAATTCCGAGGGCATCTTCGGACTCCCAACGGTCATACGAACGCGCTGGTGTCGTCGGAATTCCGATCGGAGCTACTGTTCATCGTGGGTCACTATTCATCTGACGCTTCTCTTCTCGTTTTGCGTGTAACCAGCCGCTGTTCGGTGAAATCGACTCCGCATACTCATAGTACTCGTCGAGAGCTTCGATTAAGCGGGTGGCTCGGGCCTTGAAACGAAGCGACGAGCCGGAACCATCAAACCCATTTCGCGCCACTGCTACCCCTTCCTGCGCCGATTCCGGCGACCCTTAGCGTCGTCGCCTGCCACCGGCAGGTGCACCGTGGCCGGACGCACCGTCGGCTGGTGGTCTGCCGGCGCGACCCAATCCTTTTTTCTCTCTCCCTACGTCTTCTCCCTCTGTATTTCTTTCTTTTTCCCTTTATTTTCTTCTCTCCTGAAAATGTTAATAATAATAATAATAATAAATATCTCATTTCAGAATTTACCAAAATGCCCCCACTTATAAGGGTAATTTCAGAAATCATCAATTTTGAAGCCCTTCTGGCACGATTTTCGAAACGTGTTCAACGCGGAAGTTGTTCGTCTCGGAAACACGAGTCTGTTGGTTCAAGAACCAACTCGATCGGAGTTCGTTTTCTATTTTTATGACCAAAATTGTAAACTTTACGCGTTTTACAAAAATTGCGTAACTGACTTTTGATCCCACGCGTTTTCCAACGCGACGCACCTTCACTTTAAATTATTCCAACTTATTTCCCAACACATATTCTCCGGTTTTCGATTACCATCGCGGTCCAAATCCTTAACTTTAATTCAATAACTTTCCCGAAAAAACCCGGGATATTACAATAAGACACGTGCATTTGTTTCTTCACTCACATGGTTGACGATACTATCGTCGATCCACTGACGAATAGTACTGCATATTTTTTGGTGAAGATTAGCCCACTTCTCATCGGTCATTCATTCTGGTTTCTGCTCCAGAAACACCAATCCATCATAGTCCTTCACATACAGAAGGTCTTTCATCCTTCCTCTCCATGTGAAATAATTGGTACTGGTTAACAAAACCATTTTTCCGTTGCCCCCATCCATCATAAAAATTCTAAGCAGAATTTCAAAAAACGGACATTACCGTTGCGTCCGGAATGGTCGAAAATGGTGGAAATGACACTTCGTTTGTCAAAATCTGACACAGAGACCAATTTACAAATTTCAGAAATTACAGGGTCAAAGTGCAATTTCTGAAAGTTCAGGGGCCAAAGTGCAATTACGGAAAAATTCAGGGACTCAAATGCAATTTCGAAAAAGCACAGGGACCAAAATATAATTTCCAGAAAGTTCAGGGACTTATCTGAAATTTACCAGACACCGTTGACGTGGCAGTTCTGCTGACGTGGCAGACACGTGGCACTGACTGGATGCACACGTGGCCGCTGACGTGGACCACTGACTGGGCAGGTTGCGCTGATGTGGCGCTGATTGTGCGCAGACTGGACGCTGACGTGGCATTGTCTTCAACCTCCAGAGCGCGTGCGGCGCGTGGAGACTCCTCTGGACGGCGTGTGCGGGCAGCTTGGACCTCCGATCGATCACCTGAAAATATCACCGTGCTCGTCCCGCCGTGAAAAATCCGATGGTATGCTCAAAATCGATTTTCGACAACTTTCGTCGGAACCGACTTTCCGAACCGAATCTCTGTTACCGAGTTTCGGGATCCCTCCGAGTAACCTTAGCTACTGATACCACTTGTTGTGATAAAACACACACAATAGAGGTGAATTGAGAGAAAACTCTTCTTTATTTCTCACTAAACAAAGAATTACAAAGCTTACAAATCAAAGCTTTACAAAAAACTCTCAAACACTTTACTCTCTATTATACACTCACTTATGAGTTCTGAGATTTCTGGGATGTCTTAACAAATGGATGAAGGGCTCAATTTATAGTGTCGAAAACGTGTGCAACAGTGCACACGTTTTGACAGTTAGCTTCCTCAACTTTGTGTGCAAATTTCTTGTTGCATGCAAGCTCATGCATGATGGAAGCATGCTTTCGGTGGCACACATTTACAACATTCATGCAGCTGTTTTCAACATTTTTGGGTATAAAATGTTCACAGTTATTAATTTTTGGGTGTAAGATGTCCATTTTTCATAACTTGTGAACATATGATAGTTCTAAAAAACGAATTTAATATATATATATATATATATATATTAGATGGATGGAAGATAATTTTCCTAAAATTAATAGAATTTATTTTTACTTAATACATGAGTCATCTATTGATATGACTAGTAATTATGAATCAACTATGAGTGCTTTCAAACTCCATGGATGATTGTGTTATGACATTCTCAGTGGAAGCTTACTGCCTTTTGGAGTGTGCTTCAAGGAAATAGACGAAATTTCACTGATTTTAATGGAATAAAATGAGTCAATCAAAGGCAGAGGGGATTGTAATTTTGGTTCTAATGTCACTATAAGTTCTATGGGAATCTCTAAAAAGAAGTGTATTAAATTATTAAAAATTTAATAATTCCACAGGCTCAGGTGCAATACATTTAAACTTCAGATAATATCAGTTTCTGATATGTCCATCCCTATGAGCTGTGCAGCTTTCACAAATAATTGTTCTTGGGTGCTTAAAATGGTGCACCACAATTTCCCAAGCATATGTTAATGTTCCTAAATGAGACACATAAGCCCTATCCGGGCTATCGCATCACCTTCACGAGTAGCAATGCCAATACTATAGAGTGTTACCACATGCAGATTGCGGTGGAAGTACTGCTGTTTCATTTGATCTTGCTCGTTTCATGGTTTTGTGACCAGATTCATCATCGTCTGGGTGAAGTTCCTCACCGGTTTTTGTTTCTGGTGCCTTCTGCTTCCAGTTTAAACTCTCTGAACTGTCTTCAGGTGCAGAGTTGGCAAGATCCGGTTCTGCGGCTACTGATATTTCATTTGGAGGAGAGTGTTGCTTTGATTCCGACAATGGAGCAGAGGAATCGTCTGCATTGGATGAAGAGGCCTTGGACTTACCATTCTCCATCTTGTTTTGTTGCTCAACAATCATCTGAAGATATCTTCCTCGTTCTTCTATATGCAACTGCAAATTTCTCTGAATCTGTCGAAAAGTAGTATTAAGAAACATTAGGTGAGCAAGTAAAGAAATGCAGTATTGTTTGTTCAGAACACTTACACTAATCAAATGAGAATATTTCTAATCCGATTTTTGACAAGAAAAAGGGTCTAATACTTCAACATACATCTGAAGGTCAGAGAAATTGACGCTAATATAAGAGAGTACCTCTAGTTGTTCATGAAGCCGCTTCTGAACTTCCATCTGCAATTGCAATGCTTCAACGATGCTCATAGTCCTGTTATCAAAATCAAAGATAAATGGCATAAATTTCAAATGCAAAATGAATTAAGAGTAACTGCTCTTACCAAATTGAGTCAAAGCACAGAAAGCAAAAAAGAAAGTGCTGCATAACAAGTGATAAATTCCATGGATGCACATGTTTTTAATAACTGATAGTTCATGATAATAGGGTGTTGAAGTGTGATTTTATGCAAACAACAACAATCGACCTGATTTCTTCTAAAGTAACAACTAATTGTTTTATTTAGGATAAGTAATGAATGGCATCGGCAAGGGCCACTAAGGGCAAGCTTTCAGGAAGTTGCAAAGATACAACAACAGATGTCCTCAAAGTAAAAGGATCATGCATCCGGCAGAATCAATACGTCAAGCTGAGGATAAAATATGGAATGTTTTCAACAACAAAGTATAAAAAGGTTCCAGCAATTCCAGAACCACCGTCCTAAACCAAGGACAATAATAGCGTACAAAGTTAGATATATTGAAGGGAATGACCGAGCTTAAGTACTGAAGAAAGTGAGAACAGAGATAAAGATGGTCAGTTTTCACAAGAAAGTGAGAACAGAAATAAAGTTGGTCCACAACCTTCTCATCTCTACTTGACCATGAGAGTTCAAATAGTTATTTGGTAAGGCATATCAAAAATCTAAACAGAGCGGGTATAAGAATCTAGTCTAGTAGGCACTAGGCAGACAGGTTGACTGATATGGTACCACTAGCGCTAGGAAAAAATAATTTTACCACTCCGAGACACATGAATTGCACATCAGCTGGTCAATATGCAGGCTGTTACAATGCAAAATGTTGCTAACAAGCTCATTAACTACTGATTACTGAACTTTGCCATAGCAGTAGGTCTAAATACTGCATGAACTTCTAATAAAGGATGCAAATTTCAATAGAAACATATAAATAAAATGTCCTAAAATGGATAAAAAAAGTCATATCTAAGAATAATAAAATCCATGTAGGTAGTGGATTTGCTTACGTTTTCACGTCCAAAGAGTTCATATCTTGGGTAGGATCCGATTTTTTCTCTAATGATCCTGCAAAGAGAACAATGCTTTTCACCCAGTTCCATTCTTCCAAACTTCACGGTTACTTAGAAAATAAAAAAATGGTTGACCAAGGAAAATAAGAATAATAACTCATACCTTCTGAAGACTCCGGTCTGTGTCTGGCTGTTCTATATTTCTGAAATTCATACAGCTATTTTAGCTAAACACCATTGGTTTAGTTCATTAAATGGACCACAATTTAAGATAAAACAGACCTGGAGGTGGCTTTTAACATGATAGATGGTCAGACCTTCAGCATTCATGAGCTTTAAGACACCTTTTGGAGTAGCTCCTGTAAATTAAAGTTGTGTGTCAAATGAGAGAGAGCCAAATAATTACCAAGGAAAAAGGAAAACATCCCTCGTAGTGCTACGCACGTTCACTACCACCCAGCTGATTGACAGCCTCCACAAATGCCTCATGAAGTTCTGGTGTCCAACGCATTCTGGGTTTGTTTGCTGGTACCATGGACAATGGATTAGCAGCACCATGAAATTCTTCATTTGATACAGGATGATGTTGATGAACTAAGGGGTGAACTTGAGGATGTTGTATTGGGATATCCGTAGATGGTTTCAGCACCTGGTACATTGTTTAGAATGAAAAAAAATCAAAAGATGCTAGAAACCAACTAATAGACGAATAAAATAAGTTCCTTTATCTAGTTTGATTGGGTAAAAAAGGCAACACATACTGCACTTGACACTTTATCCTAAATGAAAATAAAACACAAGAATATGTACTAGTCAAGTATCATTATAAATGGAAAAGAGCAATAACATTTAACTATTAATAATTCATAATTATTGTCCATTAAACAGGGTTCAAAGAGATCACAGATATTATGCTCATGCCATTGACCATTAAGCTTTCAGCATCTATTAGAACTTTGAACAGTGCAACAGAATAGCTAAAAGTAGTCCTAGGAATTATGATCATAAGAATTGTATATTTTGATCACATATGCTACATTTTAAGCATCAGATACCAGGAGACAAGACAAATGAGCATGACTGTCCTACTATTTGACACTCAACAGGAAAGGCTCACAAGCTGTTGAGATGCCGTGCACAAAATGAAAATTATGTTAAACAGAGGAACAAACCTTTAGTCTGGCATCTGTGACATTAACATCAGCAAGAACCTCAGACCAGTTCAGTTCTGGACCGTCGTCAACAGAGATGAGCTGGTCTGCCCACCACTCAATTCTCTTAGCACGATCATCAGAAGTGATATCACCAGTATTACATTCCACCATACCGGTCTGCGCAGCACCTTCAGGAAAGTCAAGAAAATCCTGAAGTGGATCTACACCCCAGACAACATCCTTATTTTCCTCGGGGTGATTAATTGAAGGTGTAGGTTGTACTACTGGGGGAGAAAAATGGGTTGATGTCAATCTTTCTCCATCTCTTAATGATTGAGTAATGAAGGGAGAATGCTGGGAATACATTTCATGTGGTGAAACAAAAGAAACATCCATATTGTTTGGGAATCTGCAAGATGGTGCAGATATGTGCGGGGCTATTGGATTTGACATTGGTACCCTTTCTGAGGAAACCTGAAAAGAAGTGGACAATTTTGAATTCTTTTCTTCAAGCGAGGTAGGAAGAAATGGAAAGGATGAGGGCATAGCAGCAGAAACTCCCAATTTCCAAATTACTCTGCTGCTTTGCACCTGATCCCTTAATAAATGAAATAGGGAACAAGCTCATTATCGTCACAAATTAAAAATTGCAAGTTGCAACCATCATCAGCAACTCAACTTCCCTAGATACTTGCACTTAGATGTAAAGACAACTGTCAACTGGAGTTTCTTAAGAACACATAACAAGTTTTGGAAGGTTACTGTCACTCCAGAACACAACAAACGGCACCTATGATAAAAGAAAAAGCGAGAATGAGAAGGCCAAAAACAAATATAGAAAAACCAAAACGGTGAAAATAGCAATGTTGTGTTAATAAAATAAATTTTAGGTGGGCACATTTTAAACAGAAAAATGTCTGTAAACAGCACTAAAACGACATAAATTAGGCATCTTTGTATTCAATCAATCACAATCCTGTGTTCAGCTCAACAAATTATCATGTTTATATCAATCAAGATTCAAGACCAACAAATCACAAGCCAATGATTATAGAAAGACAGCTATAAAGTGTCAAATTACAAGCTCAATTCTGTCCTAAAAATAACTTGATATTAAAAATCATAAGCTCATAAGGATGATACATATAAATATATCCATTCTCATCACAACAACAACAAAGAACTCGAACAAAGCTACAAATATAACAATACAAAAAAACCCAGTTCATAATTAGCTGAGATAACAACAAAAGAGCACTATAATTGAACGAATAAACAAAAAATAAAATTTGGGTACTGCACAGGATTAAACATTCAAAATTCAAAATCATTTCATGAAAGGTATCGAGGAATCTTACTGTAAATAACGTTACAATCGAGAGATGTGAATGGTGAGAAGCTAATGATTGGATATAATTTAATATGCCAAAACCGCACGCACGCGATGAAAAATTATTGGTCGTCTTGATTTCAACGATGTCACCATCTCTTTTGGAACAATACGTATTTGGCTTCAATTGTCTCTCTTTCTTTTGGTTATGAACTTTTAACGTGCATGGAATGCTTTGTAATACCATGATCACAACTGTTAGATTTTAGTTGAGTTTGTATGCTGGTTTTTTTTTGACAGTGGTGATTTGAGAGAGGGGTTTTGTTAGAGCTTCTCCAACCGTCGCCAAAATCACCCTCCGTTGGTTGTCAAGGAACCTTGTACACCACTTACCTCCACATTGGTATGATATTATCCGTTTTAGGCTTAGGCCTTCATGAATTGCTCTTGGTTTATACCCAAAATACCTCGTACTAATGAAGATACATGTCCATCCTCATATACCCGTGATCTTCCTCATTTCTAACCAGTGTGGGACTTTGGGACTTTGTTTGCTCACAACAATCTTCCCATCGAACAAATGACCACCGAGCCTCCCCTCAAACGATCATTCATCCGTCCACTCTAGCTCAGGCCAACTCCTCTTCACCGTGTTGGGATTAGGACACATCCATGAAGACCATAGCACACCGCCTATCCAACCGAGCACATCCACGGATCACGATCGGGGCTCGCCACTTTTTGTTTTTGCATTCCAAGGATTATTCCACATGGCTAACTCTGAGGCATGGCTCTGATACCACTTGTAAGGAGATCGTGGGTTGAAGCTGACACGCAAGTAAAGTGAAATTGAGAATAATTGTTAGTTCATGAGGCTTTGTCTACCATATAACAGTACAATAATAATTAGGAGGATTAGCCTACCATAAATATTAACAATAAAATAAAGCAATAAGACACAGATTTAACGTGGTAAAACCCTCAATGTGAGGGAAACATCCACGGGCAAAAGTAGAAGGATTTCACTATAGTAGAAAGAATTTTTCAACCTTTCTCTAAACACAAGGAGTGAACAATCTCACTCTCTTAGAATATGAGAATTACAACTCTCTCACAAACTTTTAAGAAGAAACAATATTTTCATCTCTTAAAATACAGAGGATTTTGTTGAGAATGGAATGAAGAAAATAATGAAATTAAACCTTCTATTTATAGGCATGAGATTCACTGTGCAAATAGTGAATTCTAATTTTTTATTATTATTATTTTTAAGTATGTGGGACCCACCCCACATATTTATATTTATAAATATAAATCACTGCACCTTCCGGGGCAATGATTAACAATTCTCCAACTTGGAAAATTGATTGAGAACCAATCAGTTTCCATACCATACGTTCTACTTTACCGTCTTCAAGCTGCTTACGTTTCTGTTAAGCTATAAGAGGATCTACACCATACAAACTTATCTGTATTGATAGGCTTGATCATTACGTCTGCAAGGTTCTCATTGGTGTGTACCTTCAACAAGTCCACGCTGCATTCTTCTACTACTTCACGACAAAGTGGTATTGTACCCCTGTATGCTTTGTTCTTGAATGAAAGACTGAATTCTTTGCAATATACAAAGCATTCTGACTGTTACAAAATAATTAAATCTTCTCTTGTTTGTGCCCGAGCTCCTCCAATAACTTTTGAAACCAAATAGCTTCCTTGCAAACTTGTGTAACTGCCATGTACTCAACTTCTGTTGTAGACAAAGCCACAACACTTTGTAACTTGGATACCCAGCTCACTGCTCCCCTGCAAGTACAAACATATAACCCGTGGTGGATTTTCTTTTGTCAAGATCTCCTGCAAAATCTGAATCCACGTAGCCCATGGCAACTAATTCTGATCCTCCATAACATAATGTAGCATTCGAGGTTCCTTTGATATATATATAAGGATCCTCTTAACAACATTCCAATGATCTCTACTAGGATTCACCATAAAACGACTAACCGCTCTCACTGCTTGTGCAATGTTTGGTCTTGTATAAATCATGGCGTACATTAAGCTTCCTACTGCTGATGCATACGACACTCTAGACATTTCATTCCTCTCAGCTTCATTGCTACGACACATAAAAGATGATAACTTGAAATTAACAGGAAGTGGGGTAGAAATTGACTTACAATCTTCTATGTCGAACCGCCGTAAGATTTTATTCAAGTAATTTTTTTGAGAAAGCTAAATTTTCCTGTTATTTTTGTCTCGATGTATTTGCATCCCTAGAATCTTGTTTGCTGGTCCCATATCTTTCATGTCAAACTCCCTAGCTAATTATGCCTTTAATTCTTGGACTTGATCTTTATTAGGGCCTGCGATTAACATGTCGTTCACATACAACAATAAAATAATAAAGTCATTATTTCCAGATCTCTTGTAATATGTACAATGGTCTGAACTGAGTCTGTTGTACCCAATGCAAATAATGAAGGAATCAAATCTCTTATACCAATATCTCGGCGCCTGTTTGAGACCATATAGAGATTTGTTCAACCTGCAAACCAAGTTCTCCTTACTTATTTCAGCAAAAGCTTCTGGTTGTAGCATATAAATTTCTTCTTCAAGTTCTCCATGAAGAAATATAGTTTTCACATCCAACTGTTCCAGATGTAGGTCACAAATAGCACACATAGCCAGGACTACTGATAAATGTGATTTATACACACTTATTCATGCATCATCATCTTCTTATTTTGTTAGATTTCATGTGATTTAATGTATTTTGGAGTTGTTTAGTGTTTTATTGATAGGGAGCATTAGAGCATGCATTTGGAGCAATTGTACGGGTTTTGGGAGCTTATGGATACAATGGAAGTACGCGGAAAAGCAGAAACAAACTGAAAATATGCATCATGGGAAAAGGAGTGGCGTCGTGACGCCCAGCGTAACTCAATATAATTATCCCGAGGATTTGGCGTCGCGACGCTGCGGCGAAAATTCAGACTTTTCAGAATAAGCAGTAGCATATACGCAACAGGAATCCAAGGTTTCCTATAAATATAACATTACGTCCAAAACCCTAAGGAGGCTCATTAGACACAACAAAAAGAGTTCAAAGCATAAAAATTGAGAGATCCTAAGGAAGGGATTGAAGAACAAGGGAATGCGACAAATGCGGTGAAGTCCGGAACCAAAAGGAATTTGATTCGGGTTTTACTCTTTATTTTTCTTCTTCAAACTTTTCTAATTATCATTATGTTATTGACTCAGATGTTGTCGTTCTTTAATTTAGCCATGAACTAATTCTATTGTTCTAGAGTATGACGTAGCCTAATGCTTGAAACTATGTATTGTTTGCCAAATAATTTTTATGAAGTTTTCATTCAGTTTATTTTTGTTTTCTTGTGCTTAATGCTTCTTATTTACTGGCCACAAATTGGACGATTGTATATTTGAAATCTATTGCTCGGGAGAGGGGATTTTCAATAGGACCTAGAAAATATAATCTTGGAAGTTTATAGAGTTCAGGAGAATCTATAATTCCTTGAAAGTCGTTAATAAAGAATCACAAGACATAATGAATTGTTAATTATTAGATTTTTATAGAGATATCGAAGTCGGTAATTAATAATCTTTTCATTATTGCTCGGGAGAGGGAGTTGAATACTCTAGGATTCTTGGCTTATAAACTTAGAAATTGAATAGTAGTTAATTTGGCATCATAAATACATAGTGGATAGCTAGGTGAAATCAGACTCTAGAATTCATCTCATAACTGATCTTGCAATAAAAATCGTTTGATTTCTTACTTGTTTTTGTTTTTAACTTTCCATTTAATTTAAATTTAGATTGTGTTTCTAGATAAAGTTAAGGTTAGTAATTATAGTACTTAGTGCAAATTGGATTCCAATCCCTGTGGGTTTGACACTCATACTTGCGGTAACGATATAAAATATCGCACCAAATTTTTGGCGCCGATGCCGGGGATTATGAATTTAATTCAAATTAATACTATTACAAACTAATCTTAATTTTAATTTAGATTTTAATTTATTTTATTTGTTTACTTTTTACGTTTATTTGAGTCTTATCTTTTTATTTCTTTCTTTATTTCGGTACTTGGTAGTGAATGAGACGATCCATAAGTCTCTATTCACTCTTGTTTGATCATGAAATCGAGCAAACAACAAGAAGACTAGACATCTGGAAACGGAGAAGACAACCCGCATCAAGTACCAATCCGGGACCATTTTAAATCCGTAATTGACGATAATTATTCAGGGATTGCGTATCAACCAATTAACGCTAACAATTTTGAACTGAAACCTGCCCTTATCAACATGGTACAACAAAATCAATATGGGGGATCGGCTGTAGAGGATCCTAACATTCACTTAAGAATGTTCTTAGAGATAGCTGACACAATTAAAATGAATGAGGTAACCAAAGAGACAATTAGTTTGCGTTTGTTCCCATTTTCCTTAAGGGACAATGCGAGAGGTTGTATGTAATCCATACCTATGGGGAGCATTCTCACATGGGAAGATATGGCCACATGATTTCTGAAGAAATTCTTCCCCCTGCTAAATCAGCCCAGCTGAGAACGGAGATCAACATCTTTAAACAGCTGGAGACTGAAAATCTATTGAAGCATGAGAGTGCTTTAAGGATCTACTCTGAAGATGCCCACAACACAATTATGCAGACTGGATACAAATTCAATTATTCTATAATAGGCTGAATGGTCTAAATAAGACTATGATTGATGCAACCGCTGAGGGAACTCTATTCAAGAAGTCAGCTGATGATGCCTACATTCTATTAGAGGAGATTGCCATTAACAACTTCCAATGTCCAAGTGAATGCATTACGGTGACCAATGTGGCAGACATACATGAAGTGGCCCTCTCGTTGCACTAACAGCTCAAGTTTCAACCCTTTCGACTCATATAGTTGCCTAAACAAATCAAAGAGTGCAACCATCTATTGAATCTACAGTGGTTGCAAATATGATGTTACTGGAAGGAGACCCAAGCTTTGAGCAAGTCCACTATGTGAATAATAGGAATTTCACCAATTATAGAGGTAACCTTGCATCAAACTACTATCATCATGGACTTCGTAATTATGAGAACTTCTCTTATGCCAACATAAAAAATGCTTTGCTACCCCCCACATGGTTTCAACAATCAAATATCAGAGCATAAACCATCATTAGAAGACCTCATGAGCACATTTATCGCAGAATCCATGGAGAGGTTTGAAAATAATGAGTCACGGCTCAACAACATTGAAACCCACATGGGAAATATGGGGGCAATGATGAAATCATTAGAGGTCTAAATTGGCCAGCTTGCCTCCTCTATTACAACCCCACAGAAAATGGGTATTTCCAAGCAATACCGAGGTAAAACCTAAGGAATAATGTCAAGCTATCACCCTTAGGAATGAAAGACATGTCAGTAACGCCTCTGATGATCAAGGCAGCCAAGACAAGGAAATAGAGCTACAAGGGGACAAAATGATGACAAGAGACCAGAGTGAAACCACTCCAACATATGTGAAACCAAAAATTCCTAAGACACCTTTTCCGTATCCTCAGCGCTTCCAAAAGAAGAAGTTGGATGCTCAATTCGCTAAATTTCTGGATATTTTCAAAAAGATTCATATAAACATTCCTTTCACAGATGCTTTGGAATAAATGCCCAATTATGTAAAGTTTATGAAGGAGATCATGTCGAAGAAAAAAAAGCCGGAGGACTTTGAAACAGTGAATCTCACAGAGGAATGCAGTGAAATTATCCAAAAGAAATTGCCCCAAAAGCTTAAGGACCCTGAGAGTTTCACAATACCTTGCAACATAGGAGGCTCTACTTTCAATAAAGCCCTATGTGATCTAGGACCTAACATTAATTTGATGCCTCATTATGTTTTCAGAAAAATGGACCTTGGTGATTGATGAGCGGAAAATATATCAATATTTACCGCCCCTTTTACTTAATATTTTGTTTAGTTTCTCGAGTTTGATGAACGTTTTGATATGTTTTAGTTTATTTTGCAGATAAAATAATATTGGGACTTAATGAAATCATTTAGGACGAAATATGGGTCAAATAAGGGCAAAAATTGGACTTGACATATTAATTTTGGAGATTGGAAACTTGAAAGAGCGTTTTAACGAAGTTGCAGTTTTGGAAATTCCAGTTTTGTGCATCTGTCGTAATTTGGGCATAACGTTTTACTCCGACATCGGATTGAGCTGATTCAAGTTCCATATTAAAGAAGACTCAAAGATATACAGCTCTGAAACACAAAATAATTCTGAATTCTGAAGATTTCATGCCCGAAATTGATGAACCATCCATAAGTGTGTTGTGTGTAATTATTAAAGTCACTTTCAATCATTTTCAAAGCAAAAAATAAATAAATAAATAAATAATAAAAATTATCAAATCATCACCAAACATGATAAGAGATTAGTGGAGCAATTAATAATGGATTTGGTGGAACAATTAGTGGAGCAATTAGTGGAGCAATTAAAAATTGATTTGGTGGATGATTTGATGGAGGCAAAATTTTACCTATAAATACCAAGCCATTTCATTTGTAAAATTCATACTTTCTTCTAAGGAATTTCTTAAGAATACTAAGAAGATTGTATCTTGTTTGTTTATTTACAGCTTTCAGTAATTAATTTCCGTTTTCGCACTTTCTTTTCTTTACTTTTCAGTTTTTACTTTCCACAATTTACTTTTACGCACAATACTTTTCTTTCTTTAATTTTCAGTTTTTACTTTTCAGTAATGATGAGGTAACTCCCCTTTGCTGGGGTAAAAGGTAAAACTTTTATTACTAATATTTAGATTAATCTCCCTTAATTATAATATATAAACTAGTTAAAACCTGACTTAACGAGGATACCGCCATATTGGTCGGTTGGTAATTATTTAAATTGGTTTTAACCTGACTAAACTGGATACCGCCTGATTGGTCGGTTGGTAATTATTATTAATTTGACTTAATCTGGATACCGCCTATATGGCTGGTTGGTAATTATCATGCAAAGTTAATATATTATATTAAAGGAGATATCTAAAATAGAAGTAATAAAAGTGGATCCTTTTACCTCAGATTTTCTTTTATTGTACTTTTACTTTATTTACTTTTCAGCAATTACTTTCAGCATTTACTTTTCAGTAATTTAATTTCAGCATTTACTTTCCGTCATTTACTTTTCAGCAATTTAATTTTCAGTATTTTACTTTATGTCTTTTATTTTATTTAAATTTTTTTACTACTCGTAAATATGTGTCGTAACTAAGCCAGTTATCTGGGGTTGTGATGAAATCCAATATCACCGGTTTATAATGGGTTAGATTATAGCTTGGGTAATATAAAGATTTATTTATTGAGTCTTAATCTTAATGCTTTTTCATTAACTGGCCATTAATAAAATTGAACTGGGAAACTTAAAATGAACTAGACATATGGATTTTAAGTTTAAGACCTTAGACTCAATAGTCCACGATCTTCCTTGAGGATAGATAACCCTTAATAGATTTCCTTACAGGATAGACATATACCTGTCGGGGGGGGTAGCCATAATTGGAACTTAAACTTAATGAATCCAGATAATTTGGTTGACATAGACATATGGTTCAATTGGGTTAAACTGGGTATTTGTGTCTGACCATCGATAGAGGCTTACACATAATTTAGTGTTCCAGGTTAATAAATCAATATATTACCCAACTTTAAGATAACCACTTCATCTTTAAAATGATATTGGACGAAATCACAACCCTAGATAGTTTTTAATATTGAATTTTCTTAAAACATACTTTCTAACAATTTTATTTACTTGTTTTTAAATTTAGAATCGTCACCATTTCAAATCAATCAAAAAACCTCTTAGATACTAGTAATCATTTGACCTCATAAAATTAATAGTTTAGATATTAAGTCCTCGTGGGATCGATATTTTTATACTACTTGAACGATACGTGCGCTTGCGTTATACGTGTGTGTTTACGCCAGTCAAGTTTTTGGCGCCGTTGCCGGGGACTTATTTATCTTTTACTATTAGTTTAGGGGTTAGATACGTTACTTGTATCTAATTTCTTTTTACTTATTGTTTTTGTTTTCTTGTGTTTCAGGTTCTCAGAAACTACATGAGACGAACCAGAAGCTTTAAAATCTGACCGCTTGACCCAGAAATTGAAAGAACCATCAGACAGTTGAGAAGGGAAAGGCGAGAAGGCCAAGAAGCAATCATTAATATGGAACCTGAACCGTTGGAGGTTGCACCACAATTACCATTCGAGACAGAACCATTCCGGTGGTTGACAGACTCATTTCCTGTATTGTACTTCCTCCCTTACCAGCAAATGTGTGTGACATCAAAACATGCATTCAGATGATTCAGCAGTCAGTTCAGTTCGAGGGGAATGCAACTGAAGATCCTAATGCCCACATCAGTAACTTCCTGGAAGTTTGCGGTACTTTCAACTACAACAGAGCATCAGAAGAAGCAATGAGACTGCGAGTTTTTCCATATTCCCTGTAAGACAGAGCTAAAGCTTGGCTACATTCACTACCAGCGGGTTTTATCACAACTTGGAACACTTTAGCCACCAAATTTCTTACAAAGTACTTTCCACTAGCAAAAAACCGGAAAGCTGAGGAATGACATCACATCCTTTGTACAACAAGATTCAGAATCCCTCTGCGAATCTTAGAAAGGTACAAAGATTTGCTCCGGAAATTTCCTCACCATGAGATTCCAAAATGGCTTCAAGTCCAAACATTCTATAATGGGCTTTCTGGAATAATGAGAACCATAATTGATGCTGCTGCTGGAGGAGCCTTGATGGCAAAATGAGAAGATCAAGCCTGTGACCTAAGCGAAGAAATGGCCAACAACAATTCCTTGTGGCCAACAGAAATGAGCATGATCCAAAGAATTGCAGGAATTTATGAAAGTGGAGCCAATACAGCAGTCAACGCCAAGCTAAATCAGATATGCAAATTCATGGAGACTCTTACCACTGGATCTACAAGTTCACCATATGGAGGAGCACCAGAGTCGAACCAACTTGAGAGACGGTGAATTATGTCAACAATTTCAACAGACAGGGGAACAATCCATATTCCAACACCTACAACCCAAGGTGGAGGAATCATCCCAATTTTTCATGGAGCAACAATTCAGGCCAACAGCAGAATTATCCACCACCTGAATTCCAGCAACAGAACAAAGGCCAGGAGCAGGCAAATGAACCAGGAATAACAGAAGTGTTGACCCACTTGAAAAAGATAGAAGCAAAACACGACTCTCAAGCAGCAAGATATGATACTATGTTTGAATCTCAAGCAGCAAGATATGATGCCATGTTTCAATCCCAAGCAGCATTAATTCAAAGCCAATCTGCTTCTATTAAAGCACTGGAGAATCAAATTGGACAATTGGCAAATGCTCAGAGTTACAGACCGCCAGGTACCCTTCCTAGCAACATAGAGCCAAATCTAAGAAACATGAGGAAAGAGCAATATCATGCCATCATGTTAAAAAGCGGTACTGAAATCAACAAAGATGTTGGAGCCAAAACAGCTGCTGAGGAAGTTCCAAAAGAAACAAAGCAACAGATGAAGGAAAAAGAAGCAAATGAAAAAGAACAGATCATTCCACCTCCACCTTTTCCTCAACGTCTTCAGAAGAACAAATTGGACAAGCAGTTTTCTCGGTTCCTGGAGATCTTCAAACAGCTGCATATCAACATTCCATTTGCAGAAGCGTTGGAACAAATGCCCAGCTATGCCAAATTCATGAAAGACATTCTTTCACGAAAGCGGAGATTGGGAGATTACGAGACAATAGCATTATCAGAAGAATGCAACGCTATCATTCAGAGGAAACTTCCCCAAAGTTGAAAGATCCTGACATTTTCACTGTTCCTTGCACCATAGGAGAACATGACTTCGGTAAGGCTCTGTGTGATTTATGTGCGAGTGTTAACTTGATGCATTTTTCTATTTTCAGGAAATTACAGATTGGAGAAACAATGCCAACTTCAGTCTCACTACAACTTGCTGATAGAACGCTCGTATTTCCAAGAGGCGTAGTTGAGGATGTGCTGGTTAAGGTTGACAAATTCATTTCCCAGCAGATTTTATTGTCCTTGATATGGAGGAAGACGCAGACGTGCCAATCATCCTCGGGAGACCATTCTTGGCTACAGGTCGAACCATTATTGATGTACAAAAAGGAGAACTAACCATGAGGGTACATGACCAAGAAGTAACATTCAATGTTTTCAAGGCCATGAATTTCCCAGATGATGAAAAGAATGAGGAATGTTTCAAACTTGATGTGATACACAGTACCGTTCAGAACTCTGATGAAAGACAAAGTTCTACTGACAAACTTAAAACATGTCAATTGCCTGTGGAGCCTAAAGATAAAGCGTCTTTTGTACTGAAGAAGTCAATTCTTGCACTACAAGCAACAGAAGAGAAAAAGTTCCACCAGCTCAACGAATTGGAGGAATTTCACAATCAGCCTTTTGAGGATGCCAAATTGTACAAAGAAAAGGGCAAGAAAAGACATGATGAGAAGTTAGTGCGCATACAACTGGAACCATGGCAGAAGGTACTGTTAAACAAATCAAGGGTGAAATTCTTCCCATGGAAGCCAAAATCACGGTGGTCAGGTCCATTTGTGATCACCAAAGTTTTACCAGTTAGAGCCGTTGAGATACATGATCATGACTCCAACAAGACTTTCAAGGTTAAAAACAAGTGTGTCAAGCACTACTGGGGAGAATCATTTGAGCGACAAAAAGAAAGTGTTACACTTTCAGATCCAGCTTAACGTTTGAGAAGTCAAGTCTGGCTGACGAATTTAAACTTAGCGCTCGCAGGGAGGCAACCCATGCAATTTTTGTATATATTGTGCTCTGGTGTGTTTTATTTTTGTGTGTTTAATTTTTACACGTTTAGTCATTTCAAGATGGAAGAAGCTCTCGCAAATCTTCGCAAGCAATTTCCTTCTCTCCCTCAAAAATCTCTGATGAAAGTCTACAAAGCTCGCTACATAGACGGAAGATATTGTATATAAATAAAAAAAAACCAAAGAAAAAAATAAAAAAAAAATCAGAAAAATTATTCCATTGCCATAAAAAAGGTGTGAAATCTGATAGAACTTTAGGACAAAAATATTACTCTCTTATCAACTACACTTGTGACTGTTGTGGGCAAAAATGAGATTGATTAATACTTTGTTGGCTGTGTATATGGAGAATGGTAAATATAATCAGAGAATTTACTTATTCGGTAATTTAGAAAGAAACAAAACAACTAGTAACTTGGAGTAGAAGTTTCACCTGATTAGTCACTAACTTCCTTTATTCTCTTTTCTCTTGTCTTTTTGCTTTTGTGTCCATTAGTTATGCTACCTTTTTACTTTTGTAAAATGTTTGTGGGTATCTTTGCTGTAAACCCTCACGAGACTACAACTCGTCCACTAGGGACACCTAAGGGTTTAAAAGCTTGTTGCATACGCTAAATGCAACCGTGATCCCTACGAAAGTGGCTTAGTTTAATTTTAATTATTTCTTGTATTTTATTTTGTTGTTTTGCTCGAGGACTAGCAAAATGTTAGGTTTGGGGGTGTGATGAGCGGAAAATATATCAATATTTGCCGCCCCTTTTACTTAATATTTTGTTTAGTTTCTCGGGTTTGATGAACGTTTTGATATGTTTTAGTTTATTTTGCAGATAAAATAATATTGGGACTTAATGAAATCATTTAGGACGAAATATGGGTCAAATAAGGGCAAAAATTGGACTTGACATATTAATTTTGGAGATTGGAAACTTGAAAGGGCGTTTTAACGAAATGCAGTTTTGGAAATTCCAGTATTGTGTATCTGTCGTAATTTGGGCATAACGTTTTACTCCGACATCGGATTGAGCTGATTCAAGTTCCATATTAAAGAAGACTCAAAGATATACAGCTTTGAAACACAAAATAATTTTGAATTCTGAAGATTTCATGCCCGAAATTGATGAACCATCCATAAGTGTGTTGTGTGTAATTATTAAAGTCACTTTCAATCATTTTCAAAGCAAAAAATAAATAAATAAATAAATAATAAAAATTATCAAATCATCACCAAACATGATAAGAGATTAGTGGAGCAATTAATAATGGATTTGGTGGAACAATTAGTGGAGCAATTAAAAATTGATTTGGTGGATGATTTGATGGAGGCAAAATTTTGCCTATAAATACCAAGCCATTTCATTTGTAAAATTCATACTTTCTTCTAAGGAATTTCTTAAGAATACTAAGAAGATTGTATCTTGTTTGTTTATTTACAGCTTTCAGTAATTAATTTCCGTTTTCGCACTTTCTTTTCTTTACTTTTCAGTTTTTACTTTCCGCAATTTACTTTTACGCACAATACTTTTCTTTCTTTAATTTTCAGTTTTTACTTTTCAGTAATGAGGAGGTAACTCCCCTTTGCTGGGGTAAAGGTAAAACTTTTATTACTAATATTTAGATTAATCTCCCTTAATTATAATATATAAACTAGTTAAAACCTGACTTAACGAGGATACCGCCATATTGGTCGGTTGGTAATTATTTAAATTGGTTTTAACCTGACTAAACTGGATACCGCCTGATTGGTCGGTTGGTAATTAATTATTAATTTGACTTAATCTGGATACCGCCTATATGGATGGTTGGTAATTATCATGCAAAGTTAATATATTATATTAAAGAAGATATCTAAAATAGAAGTAATAAAAGTGGATCCTTTTACCTCAGCATTTTCTTTTATTGTACTTTTACTTTATTTACTTTTCAGCAATTTACTTTCAGCATTTACTTTTCAGTAATTTAATTTCAGCATTTACTTTCCGTCATTTACTTTTCAGCAATTTAATTTTCAGTATTTTACTTTATGTCTTTTATTTTATTTAAGTTTTTTTACTACCCGTAAATATGTGTCGTAACTAAGCCAGTTATCTGGGGTTGTGATGAAATCCAATATCACCGATTTATAAGGGGTTAGATTATAACTTGGGTAATATAAAGATTTATTTATTGAGTCTTAATCTTAATGCTTTTTCATTAACTGGCCATTAATAAAATTGAACTGAGAAACTTAAAATGAACTAGACATAAGGATTTAAGTTTAAGACCTTAGACTCAATAGTCCACGATATTCCTTGAGGATAGATAACCCTTTAATAGATTTCCTTACAGGATAGACATATACCTGTCGGGCGGGGGTAGCCATAATTGGAACTTAAACTTAATGAATCCAGATAATTTGGTTGACATAGACATATGGTTCAATTGGGTTAAACTGGGTATTTGTGTCTGACCATCGATATAGGCTTACACATAATTTAGTGTTCCAGGTTAATAAATCAATATATTACCCAAATTTAAGATAACCACTTCATCTTTAAAATAATATTAGAAGAAATCACAACCCTAGATAGTTTTTAATATTGAATTTTCTTAAAACCTACTTTCGAACAATTTTATTTACTTGTTTTTAAATTTAGAATCGTCACCATTTCAAATCAATCAAACAACCTGTTAGATACTAGTAATCATTTGACCTCATAAAATTAATAGTTTAGATATTAAGTCCTCGTGGGATCGATATTTTTATACTACTTGAACGATACGTGCGCTTGCGTTATACGTGTGTGTTTACGCCGGTCAGTGATGCAAAGCCAACAACTATCATATTGCCGTTGTCAAATAGATCTCTCACTTATCCTCGGGGATTCATTGAAGATGTGATAGTGAAAGTGGATAAGTTCATCTTTGCAGCAGATTTTATGGTGTTGGATATGGAAGAAGATCAGGAAATCTCTCTGATTCTTGGGCGCCCATTCTTGGCAACTGGGAAGGCTTTGATTGACGTGCAACAAGGAAAATTGACGCTGAGAGTAGGTGGGGAAGAAGTGACATTCGACATCTATAATGCCCTCAAATATCCTGAAGAAGTGAGTACATGTAACCGAGTAGATGTGGAAGTAACCTGTGTGCAAGAGACATGCAATGAAATGAGCCAACAAATCTTTTGTAACGGTGTCTTGTAAACTCTACCATTGACACATAGACACTAGTTGATAATTGGGACCTTAAGCAACTGACTCTAGCACTCGAAAGCTTGCCAAAAGAAACAGTAGCAAAGGCTCAAGTCGAGGCACTATATGATCCACCATCAATGGAGGTTACAAAGGATACACATGAGTTCAAAGCATTGCCTGAGCATCTCCCCCATGCATTCTTGAGTGAGAAATCAACATTTTTGGTAATCATCTCTTCAAAACTTTCCATTGTAGAAGAAGAAGATAAATTATTGAGAATCTTAAGGAAATATAAGTCCGCATTGGGATGGTCAATAGCAGACATAAAAGGGATTAGCCCTTCAGTTTGCATGCATAAAATTTTGATGGAGGACACCTATAAACCCTCTATAGAACATCAGAGGAGGTTGAATCCAGCCATGAAAGAAGTAGTAAGGGCTGAGGTGTTGAAATGACTTAAAGCAGGGATCATATATGCCATTTTTGATAGTTCATGAGTGTCACCAATTCAAGTGGTACCTAAAAAGGGAGGAATGATAGTGGTCAAGAACGAAAATAATGAGCTCATCTCCACAAGAACATTTACTGGGAGGCGTGTCTGCATAGATTACAAGAAACTCAATAAAACCACCAGAAAGAACCATTTTCCTCTTCCATTAATAAATTAAATGCTACTATTATTTCCTAGATGGCTATTTCGGATACAATCAAATCGTCATAGCACCAGAAGATCAAGAAAAGACAACATTTACTTGTCCTTATGGTACATACGTTTTTTGGAGGATGCCTTTCAGACTATGGAATACTCCAGCCACCTTTCAGTGGTGTATGATGGCAATTTTTTCAGATATGGTAGAGGAGATTCTAGAGATCTTCATGGATAATTTTTATGTTTCTGGCTCAACCTTTGATCACTGCTTGCATAACTTAGCCTTGGTTCTACAAAGATGCGAGAGAAGAGTTTGGTGTTGAATTGGGAGAAGTGCCATTTCATAGTTCAGGAAGGTATCGTGATGGGTCATAAGACATCCTTGAAGGGTGTGGAAGTGGATAGAGCCAAAATAGTAGCGATTGAAAAGCTTCCACCACCAATAAATGTTAAAGAAGTATGAAGTTTTCTTGGTCATGCTGGGTTTTATCGACAATTTATATTGAATTTTTCCAAGATTGCTAAGCCACTTTGCAATCTTTTGGAAAAATATTCTCTTTTTATGATGGATGAAGAATGCTTACATGCCTTTAACAAGATTAAATAGGCATTGATCTCAGCTCTGATCATGATAACCCCGAATTAGAGTGAACCATTTAAAGTGATGTGTGACGCTAGTGACTATGCCATTAGTGCAGTGCTTGGCCAAAAGCATGACAAGATTTTTAGAGCAATCTATTATGCAAGCAGAATGCTGGATAATGCCCAAAAAAATTACACCACCACCGAGAAGGAAATACTTGCGGTCGTATTTGCCATTGAAAAATTTTGACCTTATTTAATTGGGATGAAAGTGATTATCTATACAGACCATGCAGTTATTCGTTACCTGTTTGCAAAGAAGGATGTCAAACCTCGTTTGATACGATGGGTCCTGTTGTTGCAAGGATTCGATCTTGAAATACGGGACAAGAAATGAAGTGAGAATGTGGTTGCTGATCACTTATCCAGAATCGAGCCCGAAGCACCCAGTGATGGTATTATTTAAGAGGTTTTTCCGGATGAGCAACTCTTCGAGGTATTTACAAAAATTCACTGGTTTGCTGATTATGCCAATTATTTAGCTTGTGGAGAATTGCCTCCGGATAATACTTATCAGCAAAGGAAGAAATTCCTCCATGATGTAAAGTTTTACCAATGGGATGAACCCATACTCTTCAAAAGTATTATTTTTATTAGTTAAAAAGAAAACCCATGTGAATCTAGAGTAATCATCAACTATTACTAACGCATAGTTCTTACCACCAAAGCTTGTAGTTTTAGATGGTCCAACTAAATACATATGCAATAGTTGTAGGGGTTTTGAAGTGGAAAAATCATTTTTAGTTTTGAAATGACTTTTATGTTATTTTCTAAGTTCACAATTTTCACAAACTTGATCTTTCACAAATTTTAACTTTGGAGGTCCTTTTACTAAATCTTTTTTGGAAATTTTGGAAATCAATTTCATGTGAGCATGTCTTAATCTTCTATGCCAAATCCAAGATTTTTCATCTAATGCACTCAAATATTTCTCATGATGCATGTCATGTCCAATATCAAATAAATAAACATTTTGAT
The DNA here is from genome assembly GCA_019454045.1 of Zanthoxylum bungeanum. Classification (NCBI taxonomy): domain Eukaryota; kingdom Viridiplantae; phylum Streptophyta; class Magnoliopsida; order Sapindales; family Rutaceae; genus Zanthoxylum; species Zanthoxylum bungeanum. The sequence continues at coordinate 96,987 of SKCR01019302.1, read as the reverse complement.
CTCTATAACCTATGATTAATGCATCATTTGATTTTCTATCAACAATTTTACAAATAGATGCACCAAATTCAACATCATATCCTTTATCACATAATTGGCTAATACATAACAAATTATACTTAAGACCATAAACTAGTAAAACGTTTTCAATCAAAGTGGTGGAACCGGTATCAACGTTTCCATATCCAAGGATTTCACCTTTATTATTATCACCAAATATGACAGATCCACCATTTTTGATGCAAGTGAAAAAAGAAAGTTTTGAGTAGTCCCCCGTCATATGCCTTGAGCATCCACTATCGAGGAACTATTTCCCTTTAGTCTTCTTCTTCTTCACCTATTCAAGAAGAATCATGTACTTTTAGGTACCCAAATTTTCTTGGGTCCTTGGAGGTTAGTCTTGGTTCCTTTTGGAACCCATGCATCCTTCACATTTTATTTCTTATACATGCAATCATAGATCTTATGTCATTTCCTATTGCATGCAAGTAATATTTGCATTAAAGGTAACATGTGAGTAAGAGGTGGATGCCTTAACAAAGTGATTTTTCAAATAAGTTCTTTTATTGTAAGGCCTATATCCCAAACCTTCTTTATTGAATAGACATCTTTGGGATCCAAGAAGAATATTAAGATTTCTTTCGCCCATTGTAAATTTTGTTACCATATTATTCAAATCCATAACTTTCTTTTTCAATGAGTCATTTTCTTCTTTAATAGTTTTACAATCACATGTGGTAGAGCTAGATGTCATGCTAGATATGTTCTTTCCAAGTTTCACATTTTTAATGTTTAAGCATATTAATTCTTTTTCATATATTTCATTTTTCTCTACAATTAATGCATGCTCATGAACTAACAATGTATGTTCTTTTTTGACTAATTTATGTTTGTTTATCAATGAATCATATAAATCACGCAATTAATTAAATGAATCAATTAATTCATCATATTCGTAAGAATCATGTACCTTTTGTTCTTCACTCTCGATGAAGAAGTCGTCATCCTCAATTGCCATAAATGTAATGTTGTTTGTCCCATTTGTATATTCTTCATCCAAGGAGCTTGAATCACTATCACTCAAAGTGGCATTCATTGCCTTCTTTTTGGTATTTCCTTTGAATCTCTTCATAGGACAATCGACAGGTTTGTGACTCGGTTTCTTGCATTCAAAGCAATTGAGTTGTCACTTCTTGTGCTTACATGGCCTGTCATCTTCATTTCTCAATTCTTTTCTAAATTTCCCTTCGGTGAACTTTTTGTTCTTGAGGAATTTCTTGAAGTTTCTTGTAAGAAGTGCCGCATTCTCATTACTTTTTTCGTCATCACTTGATTCTTCACTATCTTCTCTTATTGCATTTGATTTTAAGGCTAGATTATTTCTTCATATTTTCTCTTCCTCTTCCTTTAAATCCATCTTTACTTCCATCTCATACCTCAACAATTTCCCCACCAAGTCATCCAATTTCAAAATGTTCATATTGTTTGATTCTTTGATGGAGGAAGTATAACTTCTATATTCCTTAGAGAGTGACCTAAGAATTTTATTTACTTGATCGATATGGTCAATGCTTTCCCTAGAGCATTAAGATGATTTATAATCATTGTAAATCTTGAAATCATCCTCTCAATTTCTTCACCGGTTTCCATCTTGAAGGTATCCAACTCATACAGGAATCGATTGATCTTCGATTCTTTGACTTGACTAGTTCCCTCGTTCACAGTCTTTAATGACTTCCATAAATCATAGGCGTTTCTAAATTCCAGAAGTTTATTGATTTGACTCCGATCAATTGTGCAAAGTAAGTGATTGAGAGCCTTTGCATTGAAGGAGGCTTCCGCGAAATCCTCATCGTTCCATTCAGCTTGAGGTTTTGGAATATCCAAACCGTTGTTATTTTTCTTCATTGGCATTTTGGAGCCTCTAGTGATTACTTTGTATGATTGTACATCAATGATGAGGAGGTAGTTTAACATCCCCATCTTCCAATAATTTCGGTGTAAAATGGAGGTCTATTTGTCGAAAACCCTTCGGTAAAGTTCATTGATATGTTACTTGTGGTTGTCATGATCTATTCTCGGATGGTTAGGTCTTTGTTGAGAATAACTCACTCTGATACCAGTTGAAATTACCTACAAGCAATAACAACTATACCCAAGTGGGGGGCTGAATTGGGTAATTAAAAAAATTAATACGGAATTATAAATCTTGTCAATTTTACGCTTTCAAGCTTTACCGACAATTATAAATCACACTATTGATTTGAAGGAAAATTGCACAATTTAAAAGATAAGAGAAGAGAGATACAACACAATTTAAAAGATAAGGGAAAAGAGATACAACAACAATCTTATAGTGGTTCGACCAAATCACTTGCCTATATCCACTATCTCTTCAAGCACGCTTGAAGGTTCCACTAGTTTTAATAAACTTACAATCAATAGATTTTTCACCAAGGCTTCTCTTAAACCTTTTACACAAACTCCACACTTGAGAGTATTTATTACTCATACAAGTGTTTTGTAAGATAAGGTTTTTTTTATTTACAACACTATTTGAGGACTCACTAAGAAAATACAAAGATTGAAGAGTGAGTGGGTTGCTCAAATATATCTAAGCTCACTAAGATGTAAATGAAGATTTATGTATGAGCTTATGAAATGATGATAATGAAATGATCAAGAAGATTTTATGTTTCTCACTGTTTTTGCTTTCAATAAAATGTTTGAAGGTGTTGTTCTTTTGCAAAAATGAAATTAGGGTTCAATTTATAGTAAAGTGAAAACTGCCACAACTTGCCTGTCTGAGACTGGTATACCGGTCTCCAGACACCGGTATACTGGTCTGGTAAAGCAACGGCTTTCAACGTCTATATTACCATTTGAATATATCTGTTGGGATCGGTATGAGGTCTGGTATTGTCCTCATCGATTCCAATGAGCATGCAAAATCATAAGGCTCACCGGTATGGACACCGATATGGGTACCAGTACGATCCGTGTTGGTTCCGGTATGTTTCTAACATGTATGTTTGGTGTTGTTATGAACTTGTGCGATATTTAATATATTCAATTGTGACTTGTAGGTCACATGTTCAAATCAGCAAAAAAAAAAACTAAAGGTAAGACCGTGTACATTGAATCTTTTCAAAGCTCATAGTGTGAGAAGCTTCGTGCTCTAAGTCATCTCTTCTCCTGTTTTATCAACTGATGATGACTATTAACTAGATAAGGGTTGTATTTCTGAGTTAAAAATTTATTTAAAGGAAATAATCATAGTAACAGTTAATTGACACATATGGAGTGTAAAATTTCAACGGTAGCAAATAGACAGAAACCAAGAAGATTAGATATTATAGGAATCACTCATTAGAATATGAAGAACCACTCCGATACATTATATCCTCTTTATAGGCTTTCCAATGAGTACTTATTAATGGAGCACTGGTATGCTTAGTGCTCGACGAGAACTGGTCGGATTCGCAGCAATGTTGTTGATCGAGCTGCATCAACTAGGGTTGATAACAGGACGGAGATAACATGATGAAATTGATATTGATAAAAATCATCAGTCTTGTCTCATATCCCGTAATATTTTTACCTCGTTTGCAAATCAGGACATAAAAATATATTTCAAATCTCGTCCAGAATAGAACGGACTGGAAAAATAACCAACCATAGCCTAGAAAGCAATGACACCTAATTTTTCATTTCGGATTCGTATCCGAAATATTTCGGACACCAATACTTAAAGGACATTTGAGGAACATGTCCTTAACGTATCCGGTTAATTAAATTTTAAAAAATAAAAAAAGTTATTTTGCTTTTGATTTTTAATATTTCTTTAAATCAATTTTTTTATTTTTATGTTAATATATGTATATTATAAATTTATTTCAAATAATTAATTATAAAAAAATTACTTATTTGATTTTATTTAACGTTTCTCTAGCGTTTATGTTTCCAAATATTTTATAAAATAATATTTTTCGTATCCATATCCATATCTGTGTGCTTATCCGTACAATCTAGACCCTAGCGTCAATAGTTAATGGTCGAGGCGAAGTGGTTGGTTGCAGCAATTTCACGCGATGAGCAACGGTCGGGTTGTTGTTGCTATTCTCCCTGATTCAAGCCTCTGGCATCCTCTAAATTCTTCCTCTCCGTCCTCGTAATTCTTATGCGTTAGTTTCTATTTCTCACCTTCGGGTTGGGTAAATTTCATTCTCCGAGATTTTGATATGGTTCTCATCCTCGGGTCAGGTAAATTTTTGTTCTCTAAGATCCTCGGTGAGGTAAATGTATTTTTTGAGATTCTAAAGTAAAATGAGGGACTGAGTCCGTTAACATAAAAATTTGGTTTGCAAAAAGAGAGCCTATAAGGTTTAAATTTCTTGGAACAAAGTCTCAAAAATGGGTATTTAATTTCTTTTGAGAAATATCTCACATGAGTAAGCACACAATCCTTACTCAGTTATCTAGGAAAAAAATTACATTTATTTTTGTGAATCTTTTTGATTTTCCGTGTCCTTTCCTTAAACTTGACTTTGATCTTATATAATGGTGAAAATAACTGTCAGATAATTGATTGGGTGGTTGTACCCCACGTTTTGTAACTCATTGTTTCTTCGTATGCCACTTGTGATAACTGTTACAGTCGTGCCTCAAGATTATGGTAACTGCCGAATTGTGCTCCATGTTTTCGTTTATATCGTATCATATGATTTGATTGAACGATGTTACATTTGAAGTTCCCTCTGATGTCATTTAACTTTTATAATTTTTGGTTGTCAATAAAGCACAAAAAACATTAGACTTGAGTCTTTATCCTATACAAAAAATCCCATACAATAATTTTCATTGCGAATAGAAAGCTTTTTATTCAATAAATGAATAAAGATTTCTCTTGCGTAATATTATATTAACCCTTGTATTTTATTTTATTTTCTTTATCTTCATAAATGTTTGGTTACTTTCATTTAGTAGCAAAAAATACTGAATCTTTAAAATAAATAAAAAACGAAAATGAATAAAAAAGAAATGTGCATAAAAAAAGGAAAGGTGGAAGGAGAGTCAACAATAATTGGCATCAAATGCTCGTGGAGATTCGCAATGTCGCTAAAAAAACAAGCAACTCCACGGAAACGAAAACCTACCCAAATTATCTGACAATGATGGAAGAGGAAATATATGATTAAACACACAATTTCGTATTCAATTTCTCATGAGATTAGATTGGTGACTTAATTTAGGATAGTGGTTTATCTGTTGTCGCGCTAGCTTCCTCTAGGTTTTATCGACTTTTTGGGCATCACATTTATGCAACACTTACAAACGCTCTCGTTTAATAATTCAGCTTTCTTGATATATAAATATATGAATTCGATAATAAAATATCTACAAAAGATATTGTTGATGGTGTTTTCAGGCACTATGTTATTTAAGCAGCACGACAGGGATAAAAAAGGTAATTCACTTCTCAGTCAAGATTATTAATGCCGACCTGACCACTAAAGAGTCAACAGTAAGGGGCCGGGAACTTTACGGTTAGTGACCGAGCACTTGAGTTCAAGATGACCGGGCAATTATCAGGTCGACAGCAGCATTCTCAGTACAAAAGACTATTATGACCGACCACATGAAGACCGACCTCGTGAAAACCGAGAATAGGGAAAGACATGTTCGGGAAGATAAGACATTCTATCCATACAAGATAAGATAATAAGTTATCATACTTTAATGGGGTAAACTAGTAAGTCAATGTCCTAGTATGATAAAGGAAGTAAATGTAGTTTTTGACTAGGAATCCTTATGGGAGAAAGAAATTGTATCAATTAGGAATCCTTATACCAGAAGGAGTCTGATTTCTTCACTATTATAAATAGAATGGTAGAGTATGTGTAAAGGGCATCAGAATCATCAAGCTCTGACTTGTAAAACACAAAGAACGGTCTGAGAAGCGCATTTGAATAATAAAAGTATCATATTGTTTGTGCCCGTGGACGTAGGTCGGATCCAAATCCACAGAACCACGTTAAATCTCTTTGTCGATTGGCGTATTTATCTGTCTTTTACTAAGTTTGCTTTTGGTCCCCCATAACCAAACAAATTCACTATTGAGGGAGGATTGTCTAGGGAGTAATATTCCCATATTACCCTGAGACCAAAATCAGCCGTCAACAGTTGGCGCCGTCTGTGGGGAAATCAACAAAAAGCAGTTCGCGTAGTAAGACGATGGCAGAAGGCGGAAATCACCAATCGTCGGGGAATCCGGCTACAGATTGGATAAAGAAGATGGAAGAAAATATGAAATCCATGATGGATCGGCTGGAGAGAATGGAGGAAACGAACAACGAAAGACCCGAAGTCGGAACCAGTCGAAGAAGAGGTGAAAAAGCAGAAGGGAAAAGGGTGGTAGATACAAGTGAAGATGATGGACCCAGGAGGAGGGGCCCCTACGGGATAAAATCCGTAGTTGTTGAAAAAGATTCACAAACAGAGGACACATGGGAAGAAGAAGAAGGAAGACCATCACCGGATCCCTCTTATGACAGTCTCCGCGACTCCAGAAGAGAGGACATAGAGCATAGCGAAAGTGTGCGGGAAATTCCAAGGCATGAGGAACGCCGCACCCGGGGCAATAGACGCACAGAGGGGCACAGGATACGACATGGCGGCACAAGCAGTGAAATAAAGTTTTGGTCGAAAAATGAGATGACCAAGTGGGGGGTAGGCCTCAAGACTGATGCAGTGGATGCCCGGGATAGTGAGGAGGAATCTCATATCACAGAAGAAATAAAATCAGCAAAATTCCCGAAAAGGTTCAACATGCCGACCATGACGCCCTACAAAGGCCATACCGATCCAAAATCCCATATTGAAAGCTTTGTACTATTGATGGAAGTCCAAGGAGTGACAGGGGACGCCGTGTGCAAGATATTCCCCTAACCTTGGGAGGATCCGCCATTCTATGGTATAGAAGTCTAGCCCCATGGAGCATCGGTAGCCTTGCACAACTCATAAAGTCGTTCGTACGGCACTTCAAAGGGGCATGCGCCCCTAAAAAGACAATCGGAGAGTTAAGACTCATGAAGCAGGGAGATGACGAGCCCCTAAAAACCTTTATTGAGAGGTATCATAACATGGTGCTCGAAGTCGGGGGGTATGAGTCTCCCGAGGCCTTGGAAAGCCTGAAGGGAGCCTTAGAAGTCGGAAGACTATGGACCCACCTAAGGATCCAAGGCACCCCAGACTATGCAACCGCTTTGGAGGTAGCACGGAAGTTCGTCTCGTTAGAAAACGAGGAAAAAATCTCCCGAAGAGGGACGACCATCAGAGAGAGGACGATAAGGGCAGAGGCCCCCCTGACGAGCAGACAGAGAGCCCAAAAAACCACCCCCAAAGCACAAGGAATTCAAGCCGATACCTCGGAACAACCAGGAAAGAGGAACCCCAACGTAAAGCTTTTTCCCGAAATATCCCGCAGAAGAACTGTAAGGAGGGCAGTATGTCCCCAAATATGAATAAAACCTTCTCTTTTCAAAAGAAAGAATTTTTTTTCCATCTGCTTTCTTAAAACAAAGTTGAAAGCCATATAAAAAAAACGGGGGACATACTCAACGCCCATTACAGAGGACAGTTAGCGCCGAGGCCCCTTCAACAATCGGCTCGGGGCTGAAGTTCATTCCGCCGAGGCCCCTTCAACAATCGGCTCGCGGCTGGAGTTCGTTCCGCCGAGGCCTCTTCATCGGCTCGGGGCTGGATCTCGTTCCGCCCAGGCTGCTATACTATTCGGCTCGGGGTCGGGTTACTTCCCACCGAGTCATGCTCTTTGGTCTGGGGACGGGACATTCCCCCAGAACCAAATGTCTCTGTTAGCTCGGGGTCCTCAGAATATTCGGGGATATACTAAACGCCCATTACAGAGGACAGTTGGCGCCGAGGCCCCTTCAACAATCGGCTCGGGGCTGGAGTTCGTTCCGCCGAGGCCCCTTCAACAATCGGCTCGCGGCTGGAGTTCGTTCCGCCGATGCCTCTTCATCGGCTCGGGGCTGGATCTCGTTCCGCCGAGGCTGCTATACTAATCGGCTCGGGGTCGGGTTACGTCCCACCGAGTCATGCTCTTTGGTCTGGGGACGGGACATTCCCCCAGAACCAAAAGTCTCTGTTAGCTCGGGGTCCTCAGAATATTCGGGGACATACACAACGCCCATTACAGAGGACAGTTGGCGCCGAGGCCCCTTCAACAATCAGCTCGGGGCTGGAGTTCGTTCCGCCGAGGCCCCTTCAACAATCGGCTCACGGCTGGAGTTCGTTCTGCCGAGGCCTCTTCATCGGCTCGGGGCTGGATCTCGTTCCGCCGAGGCTGCTATACTATTCGGCTCGGGGTCGGGTTACGTCCCACCGAGTCATGCTCTTTGGTCTGGGGACGGGACATTCCCCCAGAACCAAAAGTCTCTGTTAGCTCGGGATCCTCAGAATATTCGGGGACATACTCAACGCCCATTACAGAGGACAGTTGGCGCCGAGGCCCCTTCAACAATCGGCTCGGGGCTGGAGTTCGTTCCGCCGAGGCCCCTTCAACAATCGGCTCGCGGCTGGAGTTCGTTCCGCCGAGGCCTCTTCATCGGCTCGGGGCTGGATCTCGTTCCGCCGAGGCTGCTATACTATTCGGCTCGGGGTCGGGTTACGTCCCACCGAGTCATGCTCTTTGGTCTGGGGACGGGACATTCCCCCAGAACCAAAAGTCTCTGTTAGCTCGGGGTCCTCAGAATATTCGGGGACATACTCAACGCCCATTACAGAGACAGTTGGCGCCGAGGCCCCTTCAACAATCGGCTCGGGGCTGGAGTTCGTTCCGCCGAGGCCCCTTCAACAATCGGCTCGCAGCTGGAGTTCGTTCCGCCGAGGCCTCTTCATCGGCTCGGGGCTGGATCTCGTTCCGCCGAGGCTACTATACTATTCGGCTCGGGGTCGGGTTACGTCCCACCGAGTCATGCTCTTTGGTCTGGGGATGAGACATTCCCCCAGAACCAAATGTCTCTGTTAGCTCGGGGTCCTCGGAATATTCAGGGACATACTCGATGCATAGGATCCGTGAGAAGCATATCACGGGGAGTGATGATACCCCCGTAGCGATTGCTTACTCCAGTATTACCGAACATAAGGAGGAATGTGCCCTTAATGTTTCGAACACTCTCCGATCCTCACATACCCGATGTAATGGATCCGTGGGAAAGCATAGCACGGGGAGTGATGATGCCCCCGTGACGATTGCTAGCTCCAGTGATATCGGACCTAAGGAGGGATGTGCCCTTAGTGTCCCGAACACTCTTTGATCCATTCATCATTTGGATCCAAGAGAGGCGCAGCACGGGGAGGCGTTGTGCCCCTGTGGCATGTGCCTGCTCCAGCGCGGTAAGGAGGAGACCCCACACAAATACACAGGCTCCACAGTGACCTGACGTATAGAGGATGTGCCCTTACCATTTTAAACGCTCTACTGATCCAAATCCTGGTTCGCCGGGACACTGAATTGAAAGATTCATAAATGTGTTTTTGGAGGCCTCGGACAGGACGTGTTTTGAGGCATCCGTGTTGTTGTTTACACTTGTGAAAAGTTTTGCTTTGGGACAAGTGCTAAGTCACCCCCAACTTTTAATTTTATTTTCCAGAGATTTGTTTTTGTTTTTACTGGTCTGGTAAGGGGACGCCCGTGCCAGATTCGGTAGGGTTTCAAAAGATTGATTCAATTCCCTTCAGAATAAGTCCCACTTGATTAATCGGCTCAGGGCTGGATTCGTTCCACCGATGCCACTTGATTAATCGTCTCGGGGCTGGATTCATTCCGCTGAGGCCGCTTGGTTAATCGACTCAAGGCTGGATTCGTTCCGCTGAGGTCAGATGTTTTCTTTTCGGCTCGGGTCTGCTCTTATACCGCCGAGATCGATGTTTATTTCAGCTCGGGGTCGGGTTACGTCCCACCGAGTCAGCCCTTCGGACTGGGGACGTAACATTCCCCCAGGTCCAAGTGCATCTCATCATTCGGGGTCGGGGTCGCGTCCCACCGAATCAGCCCTTCGGACTGGGGACGTAACATTCCCCCAGGTCCAAGTGCCTCTCTTCGTTCGGGGTCGGGTCGCGTCCCACCGAATAAGTCCTTCGGACTGGGGACGTAACATTCCCCCAGGTCCAAGTGTCTCTCTTCATATGGGGTCGGGTTGCGTCCCACCGAATCAGCCCTTCGGACTGGGGACGTAACATTCCCCCAGGTCCAAGTGCCTCTCTTCATTCGGGGTCGGGTTGCGTCCCACCGAGTCAGTCCTTCGGACTGGGGACGAAACATTCCCCCAGGTCCGAGCATCTCTCACAGCTCGAGACAGGATCACATGCCACCGAGCACATCATCGTTAGCTCAAAGGCAAAATTTTCTCCTCACAATCGAGATTGGATCAGTCAGGGGTCAGGACCTCTAAATCTCTGGTACAGATATTACATAGGAGGAGTCATTTTTAGTTTGGACAACAAGAGGAACTTCATCTCCTAATAGAACGACCCAAGTAAGCAATTTGCTTGAGGTGGAGAATCGTTCTGAATAGGGTCAGCATCTCCAATAACCGAGGAAATGAAGATAGAAACAGAAGACTTAGTTGATGGCGAAGGCAATTTCTCTATGATTTCTGGAGCGACCACCAGCAAGTCGATCAGCACACCATCTTTATATAGTTCCCGGCACTAACTTACATACTCGTTGGAACCGAGAACTAGGGGACAGATGTTGATGGTGTTTTCAGGCACTATGTTATTTAAGCAACACGACAGGGGTAAAAAGGTAATTCACTTCTCAGTCAAGATTATTAATGCCGACCCGACCACTAAAGAGTCAACAATAAGGGGCCAGGAACTTTACGGTTAGTGACCGAGCACTTGAGTTCAAGATGACCGGGCAATTATCAGGTCGACAGCAGCATTCTCAGTATAAAAGACTATTATGACCGACCACATGAAGACCGACCTCGTGAAAACCGAGAATAGGGCAAGACATGTTCGGGAAGATAAGACATTCTATCCATACAAGATAAGATAATAAGTTATCCTACTTTAATGGGGTAAACTAGTAAGTCAATGTCCTAGTATGATAAAGGAAGTAAATGTAGTTTTTGACTAGGAATCCTTATGGGAGAAGGAAATTGTATCAATTAGGAATCCTTATACCAGAAGGAGTCTGATTTCTTCACTATTATAAATAGAAGGGTAGAGTATGTGTAAAGGGCATCAGAATCACCAAGCTCTGACTTGTAAAACACAAAGAACGGTCTGAGAAGCGCATTTGAATAATAAAAGTATCATATTGTTTGTGCCCGTGGACGTAGGTCGGATCCAAATCCACCGAACCACGTTAAATCTCTTTGTCGATTGGCGTATTTATCTGTCTTTTGCTAAGTTTGCTTTTGGTCCCCCATAACCAAACAAATTCACTATTGAGGGAGGATTATCTCGGGAGTAATATTCCCATATTGCCCTGAGACCAAAATCAGCCGTCAACAGATATCATCGCAGTAAGTTATGAAAACTTACATGCATTGATGAGTGTAAGATCATTTATCAACATAGGATACAAATACGTGAAACAAAAGCATGTAAATACACGATAATGATTTGACACAATGAGTAAATAAACAAGACAATCAAATGAAAAATGTGTGCATTATATTCAATAATAATCATTACATATGAGAGATTACATGATTAAAGCTTTTGGATCACTGATATCTGATATCCAAGGCTACATCAAGACTCCATTATGGTTGAGTGGTCTGTTGAGGATCAATACTGAAAATTCGCGATTAGCCTAGGTTCTGACCCTATGCGGAATTACACACAAAAATCAAGACAAGTCTTGATTACTGTAACTATGAAATTCTAACAGGTAATTAGGATGCAACCAACAACAATAAAAACCACAATATCAATTTAATGCGAAATATAAATTACGGAAAATTAAATCAATCACACAAAATCAAAACAATAATTTTGGTGACGAAGTGGAAAACTCGTGCGAGTAAAAAACCACTCGGGGTATATCGGCTACCAGCCCAATCCACTATATAGAGAAAACCTTACAGCGATGGTCAAGACCTATGGTGGCAACTCCACCGACTCAAGTACATCAATACTGCAAGAACTCAAAGCAACTCCTCAAGCCCACGACCCACGGTTTTCTTCAGAACCTCTGAAGTCTCTGAGTAGATTGTATCACCTATGACGCCGGAACTCCGACTACCAAACTTCCTCCTAAAGAACTCTAAAGGGTTAGGAATTTTGAGTTATGTTGTGTTGAAGGTTTATCAAAGAGAGATTCACACCTTTAACAAAGAAGATAAGAAGATGAAAATAGTCTTCAAGGTGGAATCAAAAGAGGTTGAAAGCTTTGAGAGATTTAGGCTCAAGGAAAAAATGTTTCAACCAAGGGGATGACTGCTACATGTTATATTTATAGGTAGAGTGAAAAGCTAGGGTTTTTCAAAGTGAAAAGGCACAAAAATACTTTCAGATGCGACTGGCGTTCGAACGCTGCACGAATGCACGCCTACTGGAAAGACTCGTTCGAACGCCCCTCAAACGCACAACGAATGTATGCTATCATTAATGATACCGTTCAAACCCAACAAGAACGTGCCTTGAACGTTTGCTCTCTGGAATGATCCCGTTCGACCCCAATGGAGAACGGACCACTAACGCCACATGTTCGAACCAAATAACAAACGTAGCACTAACGCCAACGTTCGAACGCTGCAACGAACGCACCACGAACGTATGTATGATGCACATCAGCCAAATACCAGTCTAATTGCACCAAATACTTCAAGACTTGTTACAACTCAATTGAACTTATTTTGTTACGGACATTGCCAATAAAAATGGAACTAACAATCTCCCCATTTGGCATTCCGTGACAAAACACTACCTAATCCAAAGACTACGATAATAGACCCAAAAAGAAAATAGCCAACTGTCAACCATCAAAACAGTGACTTATTACATTAATAATCGATCTAATACATAACCAAGTAGTCTTGAAAATCAATGCCACCTCAGCAACAAACCTGCTTACCTGAAACATCCACAAACAACAATATACCGTGAAAAGCATTGGGATTATCAAGTATAACATAAAACATGTATAAAAATCATGCATGTACAAGTAGATATCCCTCTCCCCCTTAATTTGAACTCCCTCTAAAATGAAGATATCTAAAGGATAATCTACGACTCCCTCCCATATATTAAGGCTCTTCCCCTTAATATATTACTCTCCCCCTTTTTGTCATGAAATGACAAAGGGCGAAGGAAACGGGAAAAACAACAAGAGACAAACACATGTAAGAGCATAAACAAACATGACTTACTCCCCCTCACTAACAGGCTAACTCGGTTAGTAAATAAATAATCAAATAGGAAGTAAACACTCAATGATATGCAAAATAAATGATATGCAGTGATATGAAGCATATACAAGCACACAATGAGATAAACAAAAATCCTGTCAAAACTGACTGAAACAACATTTCAAGCAGATACAATGATACCCAGTCAGTATCCAGCTGTTTATGATATGAAACAATATGCATCATTTTAAAAGTGGCTAAATACAACACTTATGCATATGACATAAACACCAATGCATATCAAGCACTTGTGTGAAAAATAAAGTGCACAATGAATCAAGGCTTAAGACCTTATTTTATGAGATGGACACAGCCAAAGAAATCCATCTCTAAACAAATCAAGTCCACAAAATAGGTTTTCAAACCCAGCACCACTAGGACCTGAAAATAAGCAACATTGGTTGCATGCTATATTGTTTACCCCATAAATATCATGAGCTCATATTTAACAACTCTTTCGAGTGAAGGTTTTTGCCTTTATCTTTTGAATTTGGCCACATTGGCTCTTTTGCACTTGAGTCTCATTTTTTTAAAAATATATTTCTTTTTACTTTTGCAAAAGGGGATAGCACAAGGTCAACTAGTCAAAGGTCACACTATTGAGCAAACAAAGCATGGAAGAGATTAAAATTGACATTCCAAAAACTCATACATGCGACTAAGCCTTGATAAAATAAAACCGTGTATGTGAATTGCAAGCACAAGTTATACCAAGAGTTTTTATCACACACATATGCATATAGAGCATCAATAAAAATAACAGCATATCATACATGCATAATCATATATCCTACATACCAGGATCACATGCACATTGTAGACAACAGAACCTGGGCGACGCTGTTCTAGGCTCGCGGCCTAGTTGGGAGTACGAAATAACATGGAGTCGCCACCCGGTGTGAACCGGGACAAAGATTTAAGGCCGCACTCACCCCTCGCAAGGGAAGACCTCAAACCGTTGGGTTCGGAATGGTCCCTTACTTATGTCACTTGTGATGATATAATTTGTGCAATAAACTAACCGAATCTATTCAACATTCATGCTCAAGGGTACTTAGATCTAACATGCTTTCATCCAATTAATTCCACGCAATGTAACATAACAAGCATATTGAACCATTAAATCAACATGTATAAATCATTACCCAAACGCATCATAAACTAAGAACATGCATAAAGAACAACCTAAACATGTTTTAACAAATAAATGACAAACTAAATTAAACCATGCTTTAAATAATAAACAAATAACCTAAAGACTATAACATGCTCAAATACAAATTTGGATGAGATGAGATATGTGTATCTTAAGTGGTACGTGGCATTGTATCCCGAGTGCAGACCATACTACCGTCCATTCGGAATCGGCTATGGAATTTACGTCCGGGTTTCCATCCGATATACCACGAAAGGGAACACATATCCCGCTCATCCAACAATCACATCATGCCTCAAACGACTCTCATGCGATAATATTCAAATTAAATAAAATAAACGAAAGATAATGAATAAAAGGGTGCCCTCAGGTCTAACCTCTTTTGTCGTTCCTCGAAAGCGCGTTACACGGCCGTCAGAAGGATTGATACTCCGTAACTTTTCTGGTTCACTAATCCAACGATTTTCCTCGCGGTTTCACTGCTCGGGTTGTTGTTTTCACTCCGTTTCTCTACTGTTTTAAGGGTATTTTCTGGTCGCTATTTTGGGGTAATTAAGGGACTGGTTTGGGTAGTTTCGTCACTGTTTTGGGGTGTATTTTCTGGACTGTTTTAAGGCTTATTCTGGACAGTTTTGCTGGGCAGTTTCTGGGTTAATTCAGGGTGATTTCGGGACAGTTTAGGGACTGATTTGGTGCAGTTTTTGGGGACTGTTTTGGGCAGTTTCGGGGACTGTTTTGGTGAAGGGTTAATGGGCTGGTTTTGGTCGTTTAAGGGGAGTTTGGCTCACGGTTTGAGGACTGTTTTAAGAACTGTTTTGTCTTATTTTGGTGTCTATTTGTGGCTCATAGGTTCGTCTGTTTCCTTGGTTTGGCTTTGTTGTTGTTGCTTATGTGTGGGTGGAGTCGGTGAGGGCAGGTTTTGGATTTGTTGATCTTGCTTAATGGAGGGCTGTGGCGTGTGAGTTTGTTCGAGTGGTGAAGGGCTGTGTGAATCAGGGTGCATTAACGATGTGGGAGAGTGGTGCATCGCTCATGGCTGCTTATTGGTTAGTTCACGTATTGGGTTGTTGGTTGGTGGCCAGTATTGATGCGTGAGGGTGCAGGTGTAGGTTTGATGAACATGAAATATGCGTTGAGTGTTGAAGGTTGAAGCGGCCAGCTGGTGTGAGGGTTGTCTTTTCTTTGTGAATGTTGTTTATTTGTGGCTTATGGGGTTACGTGTTTTTGCGTTCATTGTCAAGAGGCAGGGGGCGTGTTGTGGCTTATGAGCTGGGGGCTTTTCGTTTGGTCAAGGGACGTTAGAATTTAGGGTTTTAGGCTGAATGAAGGAAAGCTTGCGTGAAGGCTAGTGGTGGCGTTGAAGGGTGAGTTGTCTGCGTGAAGATGAGGCTTGAGGGTTTTGCCGAGTGTCTAGGGTCGTGTCTTCAACCTGAGGATGTAGGGTTTTATTATTGTGTTTCACCGTGAATTCGTTGGGGAGAGAGGAAGGTGGGTGCATGGGTGTTTATGCTGAGTGAAGGGTTATGTTGCCGAGAGTGAGGTGTGAGGGCTGATGACGTTAAATGGAGGGTGCAGGGGCTGTTTAGGGTTTGGCTTTGTTGTTGTTGCTGCGTGAGTGGTTTTAGTGATCTTTGTGGCTGGTTGTGGCTTTTGCGAGAGAGAAGGTTTTTTGCGTGAGGGTTAGAGAGAGAGCTGAGGTCGTGAGAGAGAGGGTTGATCCGAGATCCAGAAGAGTTGTTTCTTTTAGGGTTTTTGTTACATACCGAGAGGGAGAGAGAGATGGAGGCCGGCTGTGGGTTTGGGTTTTTCCTATTGTTGGCTGTCTGAGAGAGGAATTTATTTAACTTATTTAGGGAAAGAATATGTGTATTTTAGGAGGGGATTATTTAAATTAGGTGATTGATTTGTTTAATTTAGGAATAGATTGATTTTAATTTGGAAGTGAATTATTTAATTTTGGTATTTGATTTTAATTTGATTTTAATTGTTTTATTTAATTTGAATTGCAATTAATTTAATTTGTGAATTTAATTAATTAATTTAATTGGTTTGTGAGTTTTAGATTTAACATTTAATTTAATTGGTTATTTAATTTACTTAGATTTAATTTAAATTTAATTTGTGACATATATTTTAAATGTTTTTATTATCTTTGGATGTGATTTAATGGGTTTGGTGTGTTTTAAAATAGAGGTCCAACAAGCGAACCCGAAGCGAAACAAGCAAGTTAAATCTGACAAAAATGCTAATTTCCAACTTTACCCTTCCAACGTCCGTTTCCCGCGGCTTTCACAACTAAAGAGGTAGTGTCTCCATACGAGATTCATCATCTGGCTGATATGCAAAAATGCATTGTCTACACACATGCTATTCATGCTCTAACAAGCCATAAAAAAAAACATATTTTTGGCCTTTTTCAATTTCTATTTTTTTTTTTAATTTTTCAGTTTTATAACACAAAAAGTAAAGACAAAAATAGAGGGTTGACAATATCCAATGGTACATTGAGTTGTATCCCGAGTGCAGATCATACTACCTTCTATTCGGAATCAGCTATGAAATTTATGTCCGGGTTTCCATCATATATACCAAAGGACATATAACAAAAACAAAAAAACACATACACCATATGCAGTGAAAGAAAAGAATTAAACGTGCAAAAACATAAAACACACGCGCACACACATGCAATGGGAAATCAAATGAAACTTCTAGGAAGAGTTACACCGAAGTGCACTCTCATCATGCCTGTCAGAATCAAGGCATTCAGAAGTATATGAGAGGACATCTTACTTCCTCACCCAAATTTTCTTAGGAATCTCTTCCACTTGAGAGTTCCTAGTCAACACATAAAGTTTCTAACTAAGGAATTGAGCTTGTTTGGTTAGTGCAGAAACTTGAGAAACTAGATTTGAAGAATCAAATCTAGGTGACACAGTCTTAGGTCTTTTCTTTTGTTTGTGCAACATGAAGCACTTAGGCCTAATGTGTCTTGCCTTGCCACAGTGATGGTACACAAGCACAAACCTCAGATGAGAGCGAGGTTTACCCACAACACCTCTAGATCGAGGTTGGGGAACGAGACGAGGAATAATTGAAGGAATCACATGACTACACTCAACATGCTTCTTACCTAAGTCATGTTTAGGAGGTTTAAGCACTACTCTAGATGTTGACGCCTTATCACAATTATGCGCAAAACTAATATCTAGCATACGGTCCACATTTTTATTACCACTAGAAAATACAGACAACTGGGTTCTGGTATCTTCAAGTTCAGTTTCTAATATTTGGACCCTATCAATTAGACCTTTATTCCTCTCCTCCAGGTCATCTACCATCAAGAGACTTTGCTCAAATTTGGCTTGAGCTTCATTCTTTTCTAGCTCAACTAGTTTTAGCCTCTTATTGACCTCTATATTAGTCTTCTTAATAGCTAAACTCTCATTAAACAGTTCAAAATAAGCTACCTGAAGACTTTCCTCATCTACAGACTCATCGAGAGAGACTTCTAAATCAACATCATTAACTACAATCTCTCTCTCATCAGTCACACTAGCAGTAAAAGCCATATAATTGTTCTTGTCTTTATGAGATTCATCAGAAGTATAGCCACCTTCTGAATCACTAGGAGATGCAACTATGACTATTTTGCCTTTAGCCCTAAGGTATGTGGGACACTCAGATCTAACATGCCCATATCCTTCACATTCATGGCACTGGATACCACGGGGTCTACTACCTCTATCCTCTCTAGGCTCACTCATGCTATGTCTACTCTCTCTAGGCCTATCCTTCTTATCCATGTTACTGCTATGGCCAGTCTTTTAAAGCTTAAGAAATTTCTTAAACCTTTTAGCAAACAAGGACAAATCATGATCCGTGAGGGTATCCTCATCATTAGACGAACCATGAACAACTTCCTTCGCGATCTTCATCGTTATAGTTTTGAGCTTTTGATACCCAGGAAGTTTCTGCTCATAAACCTGCAGTTTTCCTATGAGGTCTTCTAAATTAAGCTGATCGAGGTCATTGCTTTTCTCGATGGCGGTGATTTTGGGTAGGAACTTATCAGATAGGTATCTAAGGATTTTCCTAACAATCCTGTTGGTGGGGATAGTCTCACCTAGGTTAAAACTGGAGTTAACGATATCGTTAATCTCAGCATAAAACTCATCGAATGTCTCATCATCTTTCATATGGGCGACCTCAAACCTAGTAGCAAGATCCTGAAGTCTATTATTTTTAACAAACAATGTGCCCTCATACACAGTCTGCAGGATGTCCCAAGCATCATTGGCTATCTCACACATAGAGATTCTCCTAAATTTAGCAGAACATACAACACCATGTATGGTATTAACAGTCTTGCTGTTCCTATTGCTAGCATCAAATTCGTCCTTGGTCCAGGTCAATTTTTCTTTAGGGGAAGATACCCCATCAAAAATAACAACGAGAGGTTTCCACCCGTGTTCAACAGTCATCCAGACCCTCTCATCTAAGGACTTAAGGAACGCTCTCATGCGAACCTTCCAATGTAAATATTATGTGCCATTAAAAAATGACGGACAATTTAAGGGATGACTATGTTCCATAGCTAATGGGTCAAGGATCGAGTTCAGGCTCTAATACCAATTGAAAATTCGAGATTAGCCTAGGTTCTGACCCTATGCGGAATTACACACAATAATCAAGACAAGTCCTGATTACTGTAACTATGGAATTCTAACAGGCAATTACGATGTCAACCAACAACAATAAAAACCACAATATCAATTTAATGCGAAATATAAATTGCAGAAAATTAAATCAATCACACAAAATCAACATAATAATTTTGGTGACGAAGTGGAAATCTCGTGTGAGTAAAAAACCACTCCGTGTATATCGGCTACCAGCCCAATCCACTATATAGAGAAAAACTTATAGCGATGGTCAAGACCTATGGTGGAAACTACCGGCTTAAGTACCTCAATACTGCAAGAACTCAAGGCAACTCTTCAAGCCCGCGACCCACGGTTTTCTTCAGAACCTCCGAAGTCTCTGAGTAGATTGTATCACCTATGACGCCGGAACTCCGACTACCAAACTTCCTCCTAAAGAACTCTAAAGGGTTAGAAATTTTGAGTTATGTTGTGTTGAAGGTTTATCAAAGAGAAATTCACAACTTTAACAAAGAAGACAAGAAGATGAAAAGAGTCTTCAAGGTGGAATCAAAAGAGGTTGAAAGCTTTGAGAGATTTAGGCTCAAGGAAAAAGTGTTTCAACCAAGGGGATGGCTGCTACATGTTATATTTATAGGTAAGGTGAAAAGCTAGGGTTTTTCAAAGTGAAAAGGCACAAAAACGCGTTCAGATGCGACTGGCATTCGAACATTTATTCGAACGCTGCATGAATGCACGCCTACGTGAAAGACTCGTTCAAACGCCCTTCGAACGTACAACTAATGCATGTTCTCATGAATGATCCCGTTCGAACCCAACAAGAACGTGCCTCGAACGTTTGCTCTCTGGAATGATCCTATTCGAACCCAATGGAGAACGGGCCACTAACGCCACACGTTCGAACCAAATAATGAACGTAGCACTAATGCCAACGTTCAAACGCTGCAACGAACGCACCACGAACGCATGTCTGATGCACATCGGCCAAATACCAGTCCAATTGCACCAAATACTTCAAGACTTGTTACAACTCAATTGAACTTATTTTGTTACAGACATTGCCAATAAAAATGGAACTAACAATCTCCCCATTTGGCATTCCGTGACAAAACACTACCTAATCCAAAGACTACGATATTAGACCCAAAAAGAAAATAGGCAACTGTCAATCATCAAAACAATGACTTATTACATAAAGAATCGATCTAATACATAACCAAGTAATCTTGAAAATCAATGCCACCTCAGCAACAAACCTGCTTACCTGAAACATCCACAAATAATAATATACCGTGAAAAGCATTGGGATTATCAAGTATAACATAAAACATGTATAAAAATCATGCATGTACAAGTAGATATCCATATCCCCATTAATTTGAACTCCCTCTAAAACGAAGATATCTAAAGGATAATCTACGACTCTCTCCCATATATTAAGGCTCTCACCCTTAATATATTACTCTCCCACTTTTTATCATGAAATGACAAAAGGCGAAGGAAACAAGAAAAACAACAGGAGACAAACACATGCAAGAGCATAAACAAACATTACTTACTCCCCCTCACTAACAGACTAACTCAGTTAGTAAATAAATAATCAAATAGGAAGTAAACACTCAATGATATGCAAAATAAATGATATGCAATGATATGAAGCATATACAAGCACACAATGAGATAAATAAAAAATCCTGTCAAAACTGACTGAAACAGCATTTCAAGCAGATACAATGATACCCAGTCAGTATTCAGCTGTTTATGATATGAAACAATATGCATCATTTTAAAAGTGGCTAATACAACACTTATGCATATGACATAAACACCAATGCATATCAAGCATTTGCGTGAAAAATAAAGGGCACAACGAATCAAGGCTTAAGACCTTATTTTATGAGCTGGAAACAGCCAAAGAAATCCATCTCTAAACAAACCAAGTCCACAAAATAGGTTTTCAAACCCAGCACAACTAGGACTTGAAAATAAGCAACATTGGTTGCATGCTATATTGTTTACCCCATAAATATCATGAGCTCATATTTAACAACTCTTTCGAGTGAAGGGTTTTTGCCCTTATCTTTTGAATTTGGCCACATTGGCTCTTTTGCACTTGAGTCTCATTTTTTTTAAATATATTTCTTTTTACTTTTGCAAAAGGGGATAACACAAGATCAACTAGTCAAAGGTCACACTATTGAGCAAACAAAGCATATAAGAGATTAAATTGCCATTCCAAAAACTCATACATGCGACCAAGCCTTGATAAAATAAAATCGTGTATGTGAATTGCAAGCACAAGATATACCAAGAGTTTTTATCACACACATATGCATATAGAGCATCAACAAAAATAACAGTATATCATACATGCATAATCATATATCCTACATACCAGGATCACATGCACCTGCTATTCATGCTCTAACAAGCCATAAAAAAATATATTTTTGGTCTTTTTTAATTTCTATTTTTTTTTAATTTTTCAGTTTTAAAACACAAAAAGTAAAGACACAACATGGCTTGACAATATCCAATGGTACGTTGAGTTGTATCCCGAGTGTAGATCATACTACCTTCCATTCGAATCGGCTATGAAATTTATGTCCGGGTTTCCATCCTATATACCAAGGGACATATAACAAAAACAAAAAAACACATACACCATATGCAGTGAAAGAAAAAAATTAAACGTGCAAAAACATAAAACACACGCGCACACACATGCAATGGGAAATCAAATGAAACTTCTAGGAAGAGTTACACCGAAGTGCACTCTCACCATGCCTGTCAGGATCAAGGCATTCAGAAGTATATGAGAGGACATCTTACTTCATCACCCAAATTTTCTTCTCTTCCACTTGAGAGTTCCTAGTCAACACAGAAAGTTTCTCACTAAGGAATTAAGATTGTTTGGTTAGTGCAGAAACTTGAGAAACTAGATTTGAAGAATCAAATCTAGGTGACACAGTCTTAGGCCTTTTCTTTTATTTGTGTAACATGAAGCACTTAGGCCTAATGTGTCATGTCTTGCCACAGTGATGACACACAGGCACAAACCTCGGATGAGAGTGAGGTTTACCCACAACACCTCTAGATCGAGGTTGGGGAACGGGACGTGGAACAATTGAAGGAATCACATGACTACACTCAACATGCTTCTTACCTAAGTCATGTTTATGAGGTTTAGACACTACTCTAGATGTTGACGCCTTATCACAATTAGGCGCAAAACTAATATCTAGCATACGGTCCATATTTTTATTACCACTAGAAAATACAAACAACTGGGTTCTAGTATCTTCAAGTTCAGTTTCTAATATTTGGACCCTATCAATTAGACCTCTATTCCTCTCCTCAAGGTCATCTACCATCAAGAGGCTTTGCTCAAATTTGGCTTGAGCTTCATTCTTTTCTAGCTCAACTAGTTTTAGCCTCTTATTGACCTCTATATTAGTCTTCTTAATAGCTAAACTCTCATTAAACAGTTCAATATAAGCTATTTGAAGACTTTCCTCATCTACAGACTCATCGAGAGAGACTTCTGAGTCAACATCATTAACTAAAATCTCTCTCTCATCAGTCACACTAGCAGTAAAAACAATATAATTGTTCTTGTCTTTAAGAGACTCATCAGAAGTATAGCCACCTTCTGAATCACTAGGAGAGACAACTATGGCTATCTTGTCTTTAGCCCTAAAGTATGTGGGACACTCAGGTCTAACATGCCAATATCCTTCACATTCATGGCACTGGATACCACGGGGTCTACTACCCCTATCCTCTATAGGCTCACTCCTGCTATGCCTACTCTCTCTAGGCCTATCCTCCATATCCCTGTTATTGATATGGCCAGTCTTTTTAAGCTTAAGAAATTTCTTAAACCTTTTAGCAAACAATGCCAAATCATGATCTGTGAGGGTATCCTCATCACTAGATGAACTATGAACAACTTCCTTCGCGATTTTCATCGCTATAGTTTTGGGCTTTTGATACCGAGGAAGTTTCTGCTCATAAACCTGCAGTTTTCCTACGAGGTCTTCTAAATTAAGCTGATCGAGGTCATTACTTTCCTCGATGGCGGTGATTTTGGTAGGAACTTATCAGGTAGGGATCTAAGTATTTTCCTAACAATCCTGTTGGTAGGGATAGTCTCACCTAGGTTAAAACTAGAGTTAACGATATCATTAATCACAACATAAAACTCATCGAAGGTCTCATCATCTTTCATATGGGCGACCTCAAACCTAGTAGAAAGATCCTGAAGTCTGTTATTTTTAACAAACAATGTGCCCTCATGCACAGTCTGCAGGATGTCCCAATCATCATTGGCTATCTCACACATAGAGATTCTCCTAAATTCAGCAGAACATACAACACTATGTTTGGCATTAACAGTCTTGTTGTTCCTATTGCTAGCATCAAATTCATCTTTGGTCCAGGTCAATTTGACTTTAGGAGAAGATACCCCATCAACAATAACAACGGAAGGTTTCCACCCGTATTCAACAGTCATCCAGACCCTCTCATCTAAGGACTTAAGGAACACTCTCATGCGAACCTTCCAATGTAAATATTATGTGCCATTAAAAAATGGCGGACAATTTAAGGGTTGACTACGTTCCATAGCTAATGGGTCAAGAATCGAGTTCAGGCTCTAATACCAATTGAAAATTCACGATTAGCCTAGGTTCTAACCTTATGCGGAATTACACACAATAATCAAGACAAGTCTTTATTACTGTAACTATGGAATTCTAACAGGCAATTACGATGTCAACCAACAACAATAAAAACCACAATATCAATTTAATGTGAAATATAAATTGCGGAAAATTAAATCAATCACACAAAATCAACACAATAATTTTGGTGACGAAATGGAAATCTCGTGCGAGTAAAAAACCACTCCGGGTATATCGGCTACCAGCCCAATCCACTACATAGAGAAAAACTTACAGCGATGGTCAAGACCTATGGTGGCAACTCCACCGACTCAAATACCTCAATACTGAAAGAACTCAAGGCAACTTCTCAAGCCCGCGACCCACTGTTTTCTTCAGAATCTCTGAAGTCTCTGAGTAGATTGTATCACCTATGACGTCGGAACTCCGACTACCAAACTTCCTCCTAAAGAACTCTAAAGGGTTATGAATTTTGGGTTATGTTGTGTTGAATGTTTATCAAAAAGAGATTCACACCTTTAACAAAGAAGACAAGAAGATGAAAATAGCCCTCAAGAACGAATCAAAAGAGGTTGAAAGCTTTGAGAGATTTAGGCTCAAGGAAAAAGTGTTTCAACCAAGGGGATGGCTGCTACATGTTATATTTATAGGTAGGGTAAAGGGCTAGGGTTTTTCAAAGTGAAAAGGCACAAAAATACGTTCAGATGCGACTGGCGTTCGAACGTTTACTCGAACACTGCACGAACGCACACCTATTGGAAAGACTCGTTCGAACGCCCCCTAGAACGCACAACGAATGGATTCTCTCATGAATGATCTCGTTCGAACCCAACAAGAAAGTGCCTCGAATGTTTGCTCTCTGGAATTATCACGTTCGAACCCAATGGAGAACGTGCCACTAACGCCACACGTTCGAACCAAATAAAAAACGTAGCACTAACGCCAACGTTCGAACGCTGCAACGAATGCACCACGAACGAATGTCTGATGCACAACAGTCAAATACCAGTCCAATTGCACCAAATATTTCAAGACTTGTTACAACTCAATTGAACTTGTTTTGTTACGGACATTGCCAATAAAAATGGAACTAACAAATACAAATTGGAGCTTGGCCTTCTCAAGTATGTGCTATTCTTGTTGGGGTTTTACGCGACAGGAGCGTAGTTTAGATGAAATCGTAACTTTATAATTTTTTTAACTTACCGAATAAATTATTCAATATCTCATATGAATAATTCATTCATATTTCACCTTAACATTTAATTCGATATCAAATAACAACAAAATTAATTTAGAAAACACAGCGAAATTTTTACGAAAATATTTTTTCCGCAAAATAACTTAAAACGAGTTAGCCGAACCGACCAACCAATACCCGCCTAGGTCATCCCCAATGGTACTTGGGCAGTTCATGGGCTGCTCGAACAATGACCAATTCACAGTTTGGATAGTCGTTATCCGGTTAGCTCAAAAGTTACCCGATAACGCCATTTTTTACCGTTTTTCGCGTATTTTCACTCCGAAATAATTTCCGGAAATTATTCTAATGCCCAATACACATCCAATATATTTAAATAATATATTTTTCATCACAAAATTTTCAGAATTTTCAAAACTGATTTGGATATAAAAATAATCAATTTTCATGCTTTAAAGTCAATTTCTCAACATTAATCTAATTAATATCTACCCCAATGAAAGCCACCACAAATGAAGAACTCAAGAATAATTATATATATTACAAGAGTGGTCATAATACTCTAGAATGACAACAAGTTATCTAATAACCAAAGTAAACTTATATTACACTAATTAAACTTACTAACTTTCTACACATGCATATATTCATTTTCAAAGCATCCAACCATCTCAACACATATTTAAGGGAGGCAAAAATAAATCTACATCATATATAAATAGATAGAACAATAGAAATAATTTTTCAATTGAAGAAAGTAAGAAAAATACCTTAATTTTCAATTTTTCTTTAACAAAAGCTCTAGCACTTTTATTTTCTCTCATACCTCTGTTTTTTTATGTTCTTGGAAGCTTGAAATTATTAAGCAAAAATCAAACAAATCCATTTTATACTTGATTCATGCTTGGCCGAAAATTGGCTAACCAAAATAGTCAATTTTGGTTGCAAATTTAATTAAAGGAAGCAAAGTTCAATTTGATAACAAATTATTTTATAAAAGCCAAGTGTAACCAATTACATCAAACCATTTCCCTAGCAAATGATGACATTAGATATTTTATTTTTAATTACTTAATTTATTAAACAATTAAATAACTTAAATAATTAATTAATATAAATATCTAAATATATGTATTATATTATTTACATTAAATAACATAATACATATATTAATGACAAATGTCAAAGTATCATATTTGATAATTAATTAAGATGTATTTAATTAAATCATGTATTAATTATAAATACACATTAAATAGGAAAAGACTGAAATGTCCCTATGCATATATTTTCGTTTAACCGTTAAATGGTTCAAATTAAACTCATTTAATCCGATAAAATATTATGAATAATCAGTATTATTCATAACGCGTTGCGTAAGTGCTCAACGAATACACTTCATATTGTGGGACTTTCTAAGTTTAGATTTATCTGTCACAGAATCTAATTTCGTGTCCATAATTCACTCACTCGTAAATTATGACGATCATGGATAATCTCGCTAAAATATGCAAGTTGAGGTCATTTCATACGTATAATCCATTTGTCACATGCTATCCATATTATATTGGGGATATAGATAGGAACGTCAAATCCCTAAGGTATAATATAATCGACTTATAAATTTACGATCTCTAAATAACACTCGGAACTCGCTTCCACATTGTATCACGACCATAGATTTACTAGATCGCAAACACATGCAGGATACATATGACATGTACACAGGACTGATAGATTCTATCTGATACTCACAGGATATCATTAGCATGAGTCGACACCCAACAAACAGACGAAGGTCTGATCTAAATAGATCGGTGACGTGACTGCCATCAAAGTGTGGAGGATAACTCATTTATCTTCAGTGGTATCTCAAGTTGAAGGACCACTATGCTTCTCGACTCAAGAAGATTCTGATTGACGTTTGTGTACCATCTATTAGTAAATCTTCGGTTAGCCGTTCAATATTTATCAAATAAACACCTACATTCTTTACGAGTCTCCCGAGACTCATGGTTCATTGACATAAACCATCGCGACAATCTCAATATACGACATATATTGGTCTCAGTGGATTTTACTAACCGACCCGTGTTAGAAAATCTTGACCATGAACTTTATTTGAGAATATACAACTTATAGTGCCACTTCTCAATGTCAATTACAAACTACGATGTAATTGCGCACTACATTGTAAATCCTGAGGTCTTTGTCTAATATATACATATCACTAAACCAGAATTAGTTTCAATCTAATTGATATTAGATCGAATATATATATAAAAGACAAGAGATGTGACCATAAATAAGTAATATTTTGGAGAAAGATATTGTTCGTATTCATGAATCGGACATAAATACGATCCGGATGGGAGGTCCGAGCATCAACCCTAACTTTGATTTATTTTATGTTCTAGGCTATCTTCTTTACCTTTGACAATGTAAAAAGAACCAGTCAATGTATGTTGTTGTGTGCATTATCAGGTTGCTGATAAGTTCTTCTATGGTTTAACTGACAAAATGATGATCTTATGTAGTGGTGAAATTGATGTTATCATTCCTTTATTTATTGTGAATACGCAAAATTTAAGCTAGATGTGTTTTAAATGTAAAAAGCACTTATGGAAACCTTTCACAGGGAAAGCGAAGGAAAGGTGAAGAGAAGAGCACAACTTGGGGAAGAAGGTGAACAACAGGAAGGTATGCTTGGTGTTGTATGAACTTGTGTGATATTTAATATATTCAATTGTGACTTGGAGGTCTTAAATTCAAATCACGGAAACAGTTTATTTGTAAAAAAAAAATAAGGATAAGGCCGCATATATTAAATCATTTTCAAAGCCCATAGTGTGAGAAGTCTCGTGCTCTAAGCAATCTTTTCTCCCGTTTTGGCAACTGATGATGACTATTAATTAGATAAGGATTGGATTTCTGAGTTAAAATTTAGTTGAAGGAAAGAATCATAGTAACAGTTAATTGATACATATGGAGTGTAAAATTTCAGCGGTAGCAAATTGAAAGAAACCAAGAAGATTAGATATTGTAGGAATCACTCATTAGAATATGAGGAACCACTCCGATACATTATATCCTCTTTATAGGCTTCTAAGGAGTTTACTTATTAATGGAGCACTTTAAACTTATTCCATATTCTAGCTTACTACGAGGGGCTTTTCTATATGACATGAATCTAATATAAATATCCATGTAAGCTAACTGAAACTGCTGAGTACGTAACTTTTACTTTGACTATCCAGTCTGTATGAATGCTGGAGGTAAGTAGCTGCCAGAGAGACTGCAACTGAAGGCTCTTATGATCAACACATTTATAGAATATTATCGACTTCACAAACTTAGTGATCATTTCCCTGTTTTTTATTCCTTTCAAAGGTCTTGAATGTGGCATCTGCAGCATGTAATAAGTATACTTTTTTTTTTGAATAGTTGGAAACTCCGTGGCTAAACCACAATTTTCGGTTTAAGCGGAGCATGTAAAACCTCTGACTATCTCATGCTCTTATCAGAAACGTACTTCCTGGATTCGAATCTAGTAACTGGAAGTCGAATGTAATAAGTATACGTTATTCATTTTATAGCATTTCTTCTTAATGGGTGTGTAATGTCTTAACTTTATCACATATTAGCTCCTTCCCCCTCCCATGGCTAAATATTTTATCCCCTTTGCCCCTCGCCCAACTTTTTGACATTATCTGCATCTTTCTATTCTAAGCTTTGCATTTTCTCATTTTCTGTTTTTGTAGTTGCATAGATTAACTGTCGACATTTTTTTTCTTTAGGTTTGCTTGTTTATTTTGGTAGTTCTGAGAATAAGCGGCACAAGCAGGCGTCTCTTGGAACAGACTGCTGCTCTAGCTTTTAGTCGAATCTCGGCCAATCTTTCAACGTTTAAGGTGATTGCCTCATTCTGTTGTTCATTTTGATTCTTCTACTGACAATCTACAAATACTTTGGTCCAGAATGTTATGCATTCACTGGAGATTATATTTTTTATTGTGATTTTCTGATCACTGAAGAGTGTTTATGAAGAAAAATAAATACTCTCTATTACTATTTAAATAGAATTTATAAATATTATAAAATTTATACAAATAACCTCACACACTAACTACACTCCCTAAATTCTCTTACTTGAATTTACACTTTAAGGTCTCTACATATTTCCCTGGTCGGATTCAAATTATTTTTCTTAATATAATTTCTATTTTCACAGATATTTTTTCATTCAGGGTACCTAGGTTTATAGCTAAAAAGATAATTAACTATTTTATAACATTATTATGCGTTAACACATTGTTTTTTTTTATCATTTAATTGAGTGAATAGCCAGATGAATGAATTTTAGATATATTTTATTTATTTTTATTCAATATGAATTGATTTCATCTATTTAAGGATAAAATGAAATTCTGGAATCGAATTTTTGAAAAATGGGATTTTCAGGTGAATAGTTGCATTAGTTTACTTACAAAATTTGTGGCATTTCATTGAATGTGATCTAAAATCCACAACACCCACTCATTTACTCATTGTCTCGATTGAAATCACATCTAGTGCATAAGGCTCCTACTATAAATATTATCTGCGGAAGGTCCTGATGTACCCAACCTTATCTTTATTTTTCACAGAAAAATGTTTTCCGAATTCTCTGAAAGTACCTACAAGCAATAGCGACAAACAATCTCTATACCCAAGAGGGGGGTGAATTGGGTTATCGCTATAAATGCGGAAATATAAATTCTTTACCGATTTTTAGCTCTATAACCAAGTGAGAGTTTTAGGTCAATTTTCTCTATTCCAATAAATAGCCTATATGCAAGTTTCTATTCAATAAGTGTAAATACAAATAAACTTGCAAATAGTAAAAGAGTAGGGAAAGAGAAATACGACACCGCGATATATAGTGGTTCGGCAAACCGTGCCTACGTCCACTCCCTCAAGCCTCACTTGAAGATTTCCACTAGAATCGAGTTTTCCGTGGTTCACTCGTAACCAAGAGTTTTCCGCCAAGGCGCACTCCGAACCTTTTACAAGATTGAGTTTTCTACGTAGGTGTACTCACAACCTTACAAATTACCCAAACGATGGGATTTCACAAACCACAATTGTTTTTGATAAAGAAGAATTAAACCACACTTGGGCACTCACAAATAATAAGAAGATTGTGTGAGAGCAAAACCCAAGTGATCTAAGCTCACTAGATGTAATGAAGATGTGTGTGAGCTTGTATGAGTGTTTAAGAATATGAAGGTGTATGACACTCTTTGTTTGCCTTAGAGAATGTATATGAAGGTTTTCTAGATTTCTAATCTTAGGCAAAGGAGTTGGGGTTCTATTTATAATAAAATGCAAAGTTTTCCCCAACTTGCAGCGAGACCGGCGAGGAGACCGGCATGCCGGTCTAGGGTTTCAAAATCTCCCAACGGCTATATAACGTTCGAAAAACTAGCCGTTAGACCGGCGAGCAAACCGGTATGGAAACCGGCGAGGACTAGCCCGGTTCCAGAGAGCAGGATTTCCTTGCCAATACCGGTATGAAGACCGGTGAGGTAACCGGCACGGTATGGCCCGGTTCCAGTAGGCATGCAAAACAGGGGAAGGCCGGTTTAATGACCGGTAAGGGGACCGGTATGGTCCATGCCGGTTCCAGAGAGTTTCCCTAAATACTAAAATGCAGATTTGAAGGTTTTAATGCATTTTGTACGTGCCCCTAATGCATCTAAGTGAATGTGCATGATCCCTATGAGCTTAGGCACTTGAATATTACATCTCACATTACAAATTAAATCCTAAGCTAAGACTTTTGCAATATAATCTTCATTTTGCCGCAAGTCTTCACATTCTCGCTCTTCACCCCATATGCTTCGACACTTCTTGTATTGCTTTGTGTTTGCACGTCGAAGTCGTCAATTGCGTTGACGTCATCAAAATCCAATTACGCGACCAAGTCGCCAACATTCTCCATCTAAATATCTTACTAAATTCAAACTGACCTTTTAATGTAAATATGTAAGAAGCTAGTAGGAGACTGTTCCCTCATTGTACTGATGATGAAGATGAAGATGATGATGGTGATGGTGATGGTGATGGTGATGGTGATGATGATGATGATGATGATGATGATGGTGATGATCCTGTACTGCCTTTCATCTCTCTAACCAGATTTAGCTGAATTTTGAGTTGAAGATTTCACATGTGTAAAAAATCGATGATGCAAAAAAATTTCATTGACTGAATCTTTATTTATCTGGTTTATAATCTGTCACGTATTTTATTGTGTCAAGTTTCTTCAGAATTCTTCACATAGACCAATAGCAATGTTTGATGAGGTTGAGTTTTTTGCTTCTCATAAATTAAACAATACAAATTATGCAAAATATTTCCCTATCTTGCATTAACATTTACACTATACCATAATTCCTTGGCATGTTGGCAATTCATCTATCTGAGAACGGTTCGAGTTAGATAGGTTGGGGTTTAACTCAACCTAATCTGTTTAAAGGCGGATTGGAAAATTTCCAACCTAATTTGATATGGATTGATCGGATTAGTCGTTGGCGGATTAATAAAATGCCAACCAGTCTTAAATCATCGGATGATGGGGTAAATAATTTCCAACTTAATCAACCCACTTACATATTTTTAACCCGTCTATAACCCGACCCAATCAATCAGGTTGGATACCGAATCCACCATTAACTTGACCAACTTGATATTGGTATCCCATTTAAATTTAAATTACAGCAAAGATGAGAAAAAGCATAGAGACAATATATAATACTAATTAAAGAAAATTAATGATTATTTATATACTTTGCTTTTGATAAGTGGGACACAGCTGCATGTTAGACGCCATCATAACTCTTAGGGGTTTCACTGCACTTTGAACTCTGTGATGTTTCAAAATCCTTTTTTAGTTGACTCCTCTTCTCCTTTAGTTTGATGAAAATTGAGTAAAATCTAAATATACTTATATGGTATTAAATTTCATCAAATTTTTTTAAAGTATACCAATTTTCATAAATCATCGAAAAAAGATATATAGTTACGATTTTATCTGAATATTATTACATTTTAAAAGTTTTCGAATTTGATCGAATTTTTGCTAAATTTCTGGTGGAAGAATTATACTTTCCCTTTGATGATTCCTTCTAAAACTAATAATAAAATAATAATAATAATATAATAATAATAATAATAATAATAAAATAATATAATAATTAAAAAAAAATCCAGGATCAACAAAAAAAAAAAGAATAATATAAATGACATGAATAAAACAAATTTTCCTTTGAATGGACATGCCATGGACGACAATTTCTTGCTTTTTTTTCATCAAAAGTCTCTCAATATTCGGTCCTTATCATTTATTCCCCCCATAAATCAAGAAAATAAAATCCTTAAAAAGTAAATTACCCAATCTTTGAATTATTGAAAAGCAACTTTATGAAATGATCGATATTTGCATTTTTATTAATTTCTACTTTTTTTTATCCTTATTCATTTTATTAATTACCTTTACCCTCCATACCTTTTTTTTTTTAATTATAAAACAGATTGAGATCATGTTTGATTTATAAATTCATCTAGGGTAAGGGTTGGTAATTTTCCACATCCCAAACGGGATGAGATTTGGAACACTCGATTTGGAAACGGGATAGGATGAGACAAAAAAAAAAATATATGAAATTTTTAACGGGAAAAGATAAGATACAAAATAAGACAAGATTTTAACAGAATAAGACATGATTCAACGGGATATGAGATGGAACCGAGACAATATTTTGTCCCAAAAAATAACAAGATAGAATTGAGATAATTTTTTGTCCCAATTTTATAAACGGGATAAGATCAAGATTGACAAATCTTGTCTTGTCCCATTATCATCCCTAATGGTGAGATAATAAAATTGTGTTTCGATTAAAATCAAATATTTAAATATTTGATTAATGATTAAAAAAAATTATGAATATTAAGAGTAATTTCTTTTAAAATTTGAGTTGTGCAAAAGTTAAGATTTATAATTTTTACTCATCATAAAATTTTAAAAAAATACACCATAATTATTTTCTCATTATAAAACAAAATTACATATTACCATTTATAAATAAGAGTTTATCTACCACACTTTTTTAATTACCAAACTGAGCCAGAAAAGATCTATGAATATGATAGCATTAATTAATAATCATTCAGAATTTAGCTATCAAGATTCTCAAAGATTTGATAAAAGTATAGGGTGGTGGTCCATGAACCAGCTAGAAAACTGACCTTTAACCTTAACCTTATTGTTGCCCCTTTCAACTTTATAGATTTTAATGTTATAACCAATTAAGTTTTAACAATAATGAGCAAAGTTAGTATTTATGATACTTAATCTTCTGATACAGTAGTCATATATTACGATAGGAATTCCCAATTCTCTGATTTAAACGAATCTTTTATCATTTTTTCGCATAATAGGAACTCCAAATTCTCCGATAAAAAATGAATCTTTTTATCATTTCCTCGTATGTCTTGTAGCATCCAGCTGCATTCCATCTCCAAGAACCATCCAAGGGAACTTTTGATGGAAGATTATGAGAAATCTTCTTTATTGATTTACGACGCAAAACTTCAAGTTTGCTTTAGGTGTATTTATTGAGTAGTTGGAATAGTGAGTTTGAGTTTCACTATAAATTGAGAGCTTAAAATCATCCCAAAATATTAAGCTTCAAGACAAGAAAACTTAGAGAGTGTGATTTTTTTTATAAAATTTAAACACTTATAAATTATGT
This sequence comes from Zanthoxylum bungeanum, assembly GCA_019454045.1. NCBI lineage: Eukaryota > Viridiplantae > Streptophyta > Magnoliopsida > Sapindales > Rutaceae > Zanthoxylum > Zanthoxylum bungeanum. The sequence goes on along the minus strand of SKCR01019302.1, from coordinate 63,038 downwards.
GCTTATAATAATAGAATTCGATTTTTCCTCATAAAAATTAAAATCATAATTCTGCCACTAATTATTGGTAACAAATTTTGTCATTATAAGTCTAAAATGTTTGATAACACATTAAATTAGCACACAAGGAGTAAAAAAAAAAAAAATACACATTACCAAAAAACTTTTTATGGCAGATGTTATGCATATAGGCTATAGCTGGTGCAACATAGTTGGGTCCAAAGTAAAACATAAAACTTTAAATTTTTTACATTTTAAATGATTTTGTCAATGATATTTATTGTTATAAAAAGAAGATAAACAAGATAATATTTAAACTGATGTAACATTTTCTTATTAACTAACTCATCAATTTAGATGATATATTTTAGAATATAATTTAATAAATGGAATATCAATCCTTGTTATTGAAAATACTCTTCATAAGAGGTGTCAGCTAATTCAGTTAGTAAAAAATTTTAAATAAAAATAAGAGGTATGAGATTTGAACTTTGCTCATATGGATAGAACGATAATTAGATTTATATAAGATTATAACTATATAAAAAAAATTATGAGATTAGAAATAAGTCAAACTTAATGCAATTTATACAACATTCAACCTAAATTGGTCATTAGTTATAATATAATTGGGCAGGGGTTTTAATATTATATGAATTTTATTTTCAGATTGAAAGTAATGGAAAAAAGTTTGAAACAAGTTAAGCCAGTTAAATAGAAACACAATCATATCAATACAGTTGAAGATATAGCTTTTCTTTTTAAAGTTAAAAAAAAATAAAATAGAGTAAGTACTTGGAATAAATTGATTAAAAGAGGAAAAAAAAGGATAGCCAACTCAAATGCAATTCCGATAATGCCATGATTACATGATTTATAAATTGATTATAAGCGAGTATTCATGACGTGTTGACACAATTATATCAATATTATATGGATAAATATATAAACATAAATAACATGATTAATAAATAAAGAGTAAAATACAAAAAGTTTTCTCGAAAGTTTTCCTACTGCTCTCACTGTAGCCACAGTGAGCTACATTATTCACTGTAGTTACAGTGAGAGAAGTGAGAAAACTTTAAGTAAAATTTTATGTATGTATACCATTTTTGATAAATAAATAGACATGACACAACATAATTGTTAATCATGTCAATTTATGTCAAATCAAAGATTCATGTTGTACCTATATCATATAATACTTTCGTGAATCGAGGCCTATATAAGCATCTCTAACTAATATTGTATATAATTTTAGTTTCAACTTGATTGTAGTGTGACCTATCGAAGATAAGTGGGGGACAGTTATGTTCGATGAATTCGAAAATTTATTAAAATATATTTATAAATTAATAAAAAAATCTTGACAAAATCAAGAATATTTGAAAATCAAATTTTATTTTGACTCAATAAATATTGTGATTACCCCATTATAAACATTACATATATATATTTCTTTAGGTAAAGGTAATCTCATAATTGGACAAATTAGGCATTGAGATATGTGAAGTAAAAGTAAAACAACATTTGTATCAAATATGATGAATTATTAAATCATAGCATTTGAAGCAAAGCAATCATTCTCTCACGCTTACTGACAGACAGTGAGTGTCTTGGATCAAACACAGTCCCACTCCCACTCCCACTACTATTTTTCATGTGAAAGCAGCTGATCCTTAGATAATAGTCATTGTCCTTTTCATGTGTCCCAATCATTTTGACCATAAGTTGAATCAGGTGCGATTCCGAGTTATCTTAAATTCAAAAGAATTTGGATTCGTATCGATGAATTAAAGATAATATATATGCGTCATATTATACGCTTAAAAATTAAAATTTTATTAAATATGATACCTTAATTTTAAGTTAAATTTTATTCCCTTTTTGTTATTCCCTCTTTTTTTTTTTTTTTCATTTTCTAAGAACATAATCAAAAAAGAATTTTCTTTTTCTAAAGCTCTTCTCTCTCATTGCTTTGCTTTGCTTTGCAACAAATTCTAATCATATTCACCACTCACTCTCTCTCACTACTCACTACACAGTGTCTCAGTTGTGTTAGTGTTACAGCAAAACTTGTTTCTACAATGGAGAGAACATCAATTCATCTTGCTCTTACACTTGCTTTTGTGGTGTTACATCTTTCAGTTTCTGCAACAGAACAACAACAACAAGGGATTGATCCATCCCTCAAAACTGATGCAGCTGCTCTTGTTATGTTCAAGAAGATGATTCTTCAGGACCCAAATGGAGTTTTATCAGGTTGGCTTCCAAATAGAATCAATAATCCATGCACTTGGTATGGTGTCACATGTTCTTTAGGAAGAGTCACTCAACTTGAACTTAGCAATTGTAATCTTGTTGGAACTATCTCTTTTGATCCTTTGGCTTCACTAAATATGTTATCTGTTCTCAAATTGTCATTCAATTCATTTACTCTCAATTCAACTTCCTTGCTTCAGCTTCCATTTGGATTGAAACAGCTTGAATTGTCTCATACTGGACTTGTAGGTATTGTCCCTGACAATCTTTTCTCAAAATGTCCAAATCTAGTGTATCTAGATCTTTCTTACAACAATTTGACAGGATTTTTACCTGAAAGTGTTATATCAAATTCTGAGGATTCTTGCAATTCCTTGTTGCACCTTGATTTGTCTCAAAACCATTTAATGGATTCTATTCCTGCATCCCTTTCCAATTGCACAAACCTCAAAACTTTGAATCTATCATTCAATATGCTTACAGGGGAGATCCCAATAACATTTGGTCAGCTAAATAGTTTACAGAAATTGGATCTTTCTCATAATCATATCACTGGTTGGATCCCTTCTGAGTTAGGAAGTGCCTGTGGCTCACTTCTTGAGATTAAGCTCTCTCATAACAACATCACTGGATCAATTCCACTCACCTTATCTTCATGTTCCTGGTTGCAGCTTCTTGATTTTTCTAATAACAATATATCAAGTCCCTTCCCAGATTCCATCCTGGAAAATTTAGGATCATTAGAGAGCTTGGTTTTGAGTAATAACATGATCTCTGGATCATTTCCTGCTTCCATTTCATCCTGCAAAAGTTTGCGGATTGTGGATTTCAGTTCCAATAAGTTTTCAGGAATCATCCCACCAGACATATGTCCAGGAGCTTCGTTACTCGAGGAGCTGAAGGTACCTGATAATCTCATAGCAGGGGAAATTCCAGGTCAGCTGTCAGAATGTTCACAGCTGAAGGTGATTGATTTTAGCTTGAACTATCTCAATGGATCCATTCCACCAGAGCTTGGGAAGCTTGAGCATCTTGAGCAGTTTATAGCTTGGTTCAATGGCTTGCAAGGGAAAATTCCTCCGGAATTGGGTAAATGCAAGAACCTGAAGGATCTTATTCTCAACAACAATCAACTTAATGGTGAGATTCCTGTTGAATTGTTCAATTGTAGTAATCTTGAATGGATATCTCTCACAAGCAATGAAATGACTGGTGAACTCCCGCGAGAATTTAGCCTCTTGACGAGGCTAGCTGTTTTGCAGCTTGGAAATAATAGTTTAAAGGGTGAGATTCCAGGGGAGCTTGGAAATTGCAGCAGTTTGGTTTGGTTGGACTTGAACAGCAACAACCTCACTGGAGAAATCCCACCTAGACTAGGCCGGCAGCTGGGAGCAAAAATATCGAGTGGATTCCTCTCCACCAACACTTTGGTGTTTGTACGAAATGTAGGAAATTCGTGTAAAGGAGTTGGAGGCTTGTTGGAATTTGCAGGAATCCGCCCTGAAAGACTGCTGCAGATACCAACATTGAAGAGTTGTGATTTTGCGAGGATGTATTCTGGGCCAGTACTGAGCCTTTTTACTCAGTATCAAACTTTGGAGTATCTTGATCTTTCTTATAACCAGCTTCGAGGAAAGATCCCAGACGAAATAGGGGAGATGATTGCTTTGCAAGTTCTTGAATTAGCTCATAACCAGCTATCCGGGGAGATTCCCTCATCACTTGGTCAGCTCAGGAATTTAGGTGTATTTGATGCATCACATAACAGGTTGCAAGGTCAAATTCCTGAGTCCTTTTCAAACTTATCTTTCCTGGTGCAGATTGATCTGTCAAATAATGAATTAACCGGGCCAATTCCACAGAGGGGGCAGCTGAGTACACTTCCAGCAAGTCAATATGCAAATAATCCTGGACTTTGTGGGGTTCCACTGCCTGAATGCCGAAATGGAAACAACCAACCAACTGTGATTCCAGGTGCAGATGGTGACAGAAAAGGCCATACGAAGACAGCTGCGGCATGGACTAAAAGCATTGTTATGGGAGTCCTCATTTCAATCGCTTCAATATGCATTTTAATTGTGTGGGCAATTGCAATGCATGCAAGGCGTAAGGAAGCAGAGGAGGTCAAGATGCTATACAGTTTGCAAGCATCCAATGCAGCCACAACATGGAAGATTGAAAAGGCGAAAGAACCATTGAGCATCAATGTGGCAACATTCCAAAGGCAGCTAAAAAAACTCAAGTTCTCTCAACTCATTGAGGCTACAAATGGTTTCTCTGCAGCGAGTCTTATTGGGAGTGGCGGCTTTGGAGAAGTATTCAAGGCCACGCTGAAGGACGGTTCTAGTGTAGCAATTAAGAAGCTCATTCGATTGAGCTGCCAAGGAGATCGAGAATTCATGGCCGAAATGGAAACTCTAGGAAAAATAAAGCACAGAAATCTTGTGCCTCTATTGGGTTATTGCAAAATTGGTGAGGAGAGGCTCCTTGTGTATGAATACATGGAATTTGGAAGTCTTGATGAGGTTCTCCATGGAAGAACAAAAGCACGAGACCAGCGGATTCTTACTTGGGAAACAAGAAAAAAGATTGCAAGAGGTGCTGCAAAAGGACTATGTTTCCTACACCATAACTGCATCCCACACATTATACATAGAGACATGAAGTCAAGCAATGTGTTACTAGACCATGAAATGGAAGCTAGAGTTTCTGATTTTGGTATGGCAAGGCTTATAAGTGCACTAGACACTCATCTCAGTGTAAGTACACTTGCTGGAACACCAGGTTATGTCCCTCCAGAGTACTACCAAAGCTTCCGGTGCACTGCAAAAGGCGACGTCTATTCCATTGGGGTTGTCCTATTGGAACTGCTGACTGGAAAAAGGCCAACGGATAAGGATGATTTTGGGGACACTAACTTGGTGGGGTGGGTGAAAATGAAAGTAAGAGAAGGGAAACAAATAGAAGTCATAGACCCAGAATTGCTTTTGGACACTGAAGGAACTGATGAATCTGAAGCTGAAGAAGTTAAAGACATGATCAAGTACTTGGAGATAGCATTGCAATGTGTTGATGACTTCCCTTCCAAGAGGCCAAGCATGCTGCAGGTTGTTGCCATGTTAAGGGAGTTGATTCCTGGATCAGCCACTGGCCAGTAACAGCAGTACCAGTGCTTTAAAAAAAATAATATCATTTACTCATTATTGTTAGTGTAACATCTTAAGATTTGTTCTTTACCTGTTCAGGATTTTGTTGTATCTACTTCCCAAGTTTTGGTTTTTTATTTTTTATTTTCCACTTCTTTTGCTCTGATTTTTGATTTTTCTACAGCCTAACAGTGAATATAAGCATTTTCATGTTGGCTATAACTTTGCATAATGCGTTGAGTTTGTAAATGTAAAAAGTACTAGTATGTGAAGTGGAAAAGATATGCTCAATGTTTTTGTAGCTTAGTGATATCGTTTATTTGTCTCATATTAGTTAAGTATGAGATTGGCTGGTACATTATAAGTCCAATAATTTTCTCTTCTTACAAATTTATTTTTGAGGATGAGTGATGAGCAGTTAATATATAGATATTTACCGCCCCTTTATCTTAACATTTTATGTGTTATCTCGAGTTGTATGAGCATATTGATGTGTTTTGGTTGCGTTATAGAGGTTAAAATAATATTAAGACTCAATTAGATGTAATGAGGGATAAATCAGTAATTTTGGAGCACTTATGGGCCAAATTTTTGAGTCATCAACGCATCCTGACGCTGGACATCTAGTCGAGACGCGCTACTGAAGAAATTTCAGACAGATAGCTACATGTTTAGCGCGTCGTGACTCCCAAGCATTAGAGTTTTGACGCTCCAACTATGTTTATATAAGAAAGGTGCCAAGCATGCAAATAAATAATGATAAAAATATGCAATTGCATGGTCAATGCGCATGGTCAACTAAAGTTGTCTCTTACATAAGCAACATATTCACGTTGCGACGCTCATACTTGAGAGTCACGAAGCTCTAGATGAATTTGTGCAAAATCACGACGTGTTTTGCGCTTTGCAACACGGATCTGGCTTTACCAGATTCGCCTAGAACTCGATTTTAATCAGGAAAGAGCCCCAGAACTCCCTATATAAGCATAATTCGTCCCCAAAACCTATGGATAAGTCTCACAACATAATTTGAAGCCTCCAAAGCATAGAAAAACGCCTAAATCAAGGCAAGGACAAGTGCTTCAACTGGTGCTGGAGTTTGAAGGCGAAGGCTGCAACGAGAGTTCTTTCTTCCATTTTCTCTCTAGTTTATCTTTTTGAGTCATTGTTTTGTATTTATAATGATTAGCATGTTTTTATTGATTATCATGAGTAGCTAAATCTTTAAATCTAGGGTTGTAATGGATTTTGAGTATGTATAATTAATTTAATTGTATGTTTTATTCCTTTGGGTTTGTTATTTATTATTCTCTGTGATTTGAATGCTTATTTTATTTCTCTAGCCAATTGGCAAATCCTTAGGAACTCGAAAGTGGAAATTTAGGTTAGCCGTGGGAATAATAGCATGTGATTTATTCGTTAAATAGATTTCTCTGCATGATAGAAATATACCTAAATGGCATACGTAACCAAGATTAGAACTTGAAATTAATGAGTTCGGTTTAATTTAATTAAGATAGACATATTATTAATTAATTTATTTTGAATATATTCACCTGACCATCGAAAGAGGCTTGTGAATAATTTAGCAGTCTAGGTTAATAATTAGTAACAACAACCCAATTGAATGAAAAGTGTCTGAGCTTATCGTGTGCGCACTTAGGTGAAGTTGCAACCATAGGTTCTTCTATCTATAAGATTTTCCCAACGTGTGTTATTTGCTTTTTATTTACTTTTCAATTAAAATCATCAAATCTATTCTCTTTCTCTATACTTTAGTTTAAGTTAAGTAGACTAATCTTAATATTAATAAGATAAATATTAAGTCCATGTGGGTACGATATCCGATATTTTGTCACTGTATTACTTGAGCGATATATGCACTTACGTGTTAGATTTATGAAATCGCGATCAAGTTTTTGGCATCGTTTCCGGGGACTTAATTTATTTTTCTTTATTAATATTAGTATAACACTCTATTTGCTTAGTTAAACACCCCTCCATTTTTCTTTTTTTTTCTTTTTAATTTTCTTTGTTTCAGGTGGTCAAAGTAATGGAGTATAATTGGGCGATTGAGGCATTAAGATTTGTAAGAGGTGATGCTACACTCTATGTCGGTGAGACACCATCCGATTTTCTGGGGCTTGTTGTCCATGCCAACAACTATCAATGGATGTCATAGAAAAGTAACACGACGTATGCTCAAGCCTTTCAGAGCACAATGATGAGGTGTGAGATATGTGGGGGCAACCACCCGAGTGATCATTGCACATTCAACTACAATCTAGGGTGGAAAAACATCAGAATTTGACATGACATAACAATGACGGTCCTACATATCTCACTTAACCATATTATCCTTTTTATCCACCACAAGCCCAAGAATTTCCTCAAGAAACAAAACCATCCGTGGAGGAAATGATCGTTAACATGTTCAAGTAGTAGAAAGCTAAATATGATGCCCTCTTTCAAAGTCAAACAAGATCTTTGAAAGTACTAGAAGTCCAAGTGAGACAGCTAGCCAATAACCAGAGCTACATACCTCAAGGGACACTGCTAGATGACACTGAAGAAGACCCATGGAATCAAGAGACTCACAATGATACCGTAATGGGATAAAGGCATAGACGTATATAGAGAATGAGATGTCCTGTCAAGATCTTAGAGCATACATTATGCAAATTTCTGATGAAGAGCTAAACAAATAAATTCGAAAGTACATCTATGAGGAAGTGGTAGAACAAGGAGTTAATCAAGAGCAGTTGTGTGAGCCTATTGAAAATCTATGACACAATGGGACACATCGCACCATGGAAAAATTAACATCACAGATACCGCTCATAAGCTTGACAAAATGGCATAACCATTCAAAGTCAAACATCATATGAGACCTCCTGACGATCTATCGTTCCTTTCAAGACTCGAGAGAGCTAAAAAATTGAAGAAGGTGGCATGGGCACTGAGTGGAAAAGAATTATATTTGCCACCTCATTTTTAGAAGAGGTGCTTGAACAATAATACATATGACACTGTCCTATCTAGGACATCCAAAGCCACATTGTAGCCTCATTGAAGGAAGATATTCAGAAAATATCTGGCTGAAGATGTGAAACTTAGTACTAGCGAGGATGCAACCCACACATTTATTTTTATTTTCTATGTTGGAGCAGATGTGGAATCTTAGGGTCGGATCGGTGCCATGCACAGTGAAATGGGTTTAACCCATGGATATTTAGCATGGGTGTATTTTTAAATATTTATGGAAAACAACATTCTGCTATGAGTCCGTAGGAAAAAATGAGGACCAAGTCGGAGTTCAGAAACTCCGGAATGCGGAAAACAAAGTTTCAATGCTCATTAGCATCATCTCTTGTCGCATCGAGACGTGCAAGCTTGGGAGTCGCGACACCCAATCTGTGAGATCTCAACGTCACGATGCCTAAGGATTAGCGTCGCGATGCCCGAAGCTCTGAAAGTTGAGTGTGGCGACGCCAGAGATCAGAGTCGCGACGCCTCCCTGTGTAAAATGTTGACAGTGAGCAAATTTACCTTCAAATCAATTCTAAACACTTCTAATTTTCTCCAAATACTTCAATACATCTAAAATCCAATTTTAGCATCAAAAACAACATCAACACATATTATACAACAAACATACATGTATTCTAAATAATATATGCATTAGTTTGAATCAAAACACAAACCAAATAAGAATTTCATAACGAAATGACTCATGAACAATTCTAGGTCACTCAAAGGTGGTCAATTGATTCTAGAATGGTAGTCATAGCTCCAAGCTTTAATCTAAAATTTCAAACTCTTATTAATTGTTCTATGTCCAACATGAACATATTTGACCCAATTACAAGCATATTGTGTTTATACTTCCAAAGCATTCATACACAATTCATTAGCATAATTCCAACTTCAAGCTATGTTATTATGCATCCAATACATAATTCATCACTATATGTTTCATTAATGATAACTCACTAATGAAAAATATAGCTTTGGAGAAGATCAAACTTACCTAGCAAGCTTGATACAAAGATTCAATCTATTTCTCCTTGTTGAAATGTTATGAATAACTTCCAAAGTTAGCAAGCTTGACTCCAAGATCCAATCTTGATTCCAATGCAAGCAAGCTTCACTCCAAGATCCAATCTTGATTTCTCCTAATTGAAATATTGTAGAGATCTTCAAAAGCTTCTCTAAACACTTCTCTAACTTAGGCTAATTTCTATAACTCTTGCTTGTTTTTAGCTTTCTCAAGCTTTTTTTAAAACCTTGCTCAAGCTTGCTATTTATAACAAAACTTATGTAATTTTTAATTAATAAAAGTTCTAATCAACTTTTATGTTGACTTAATCTAATTTGTCTAAATATGTATAATTTGGTGTGACTAATCACCTTCGTCTAACACTTTGATTTAATTCAATTAAATCAAAATAATGTTTAATTAATGGATTAGTTACATGTCTACCACTTTGATTTAATCCAATTAAATCAAGCCAAATACATATATTATTACATATTTATAATTATCAAAATATCTTCAAACGGTAGAGATATTTATGAAATTATGACAAAGCCCTTGTGTGATTTTGGATTAATCTAATTAATCCAATTGGGTCAAAGTAAATAATCAATGTTATTTAATAACACTTAATTATTTTGGTTGATAATTATAATATCGACTACCCAAGTACTCAATGAGTACACTTCATATTGTAGGACTCTCTAAGTCCAGACACGTTCGTCATATAAGCCTAGCTTATATGTACTCAATTCGGCCACATCTGAATTCGCGAAGAACACGAACAACTGTTCTGAACTATACAAGTTTAGGCCATCACATACGTTTACCAATCCCTCTATCGTAGGCTATCATAATTTTGCTTATGAAACATAGATTACACTGTCAAGTTTCCGGGGCGTACATCTCATGTCGACATGTCCACGATTCTTTACAACTAATCACAAACCATTTTTGGTATATGCGATTCACCCTAGGTGATCGGCTTTGGCCAAAGTCTTAAGAATCGTGACTTACTCACATGGCTACTTAAACCCCTTATAGTACACATATGTTTTAGTTTTATTTATTTATATCATATGTATAACTTAAATCGTGCTGAGCAGGTAGTTGTTTGCAGTTATTTGTCTAATATCAGGCCGGAGGCCTATATGCATGAGTTGAGATGATTGCTTTTGGATTTAATATCAGGAAACCTCGAGGTGCTGGACTTTGATCCAGGTTTTATGGTTTTTAGCAAAGGTCATGTCGAAATTTTAGAAGCATTAGAGGCTTATGGAGATGAGTTTTCCTGTCTTCTGCCAGTAGCATCTTGGCATCAGACGAGATATTACAAATATCTTCCATACTTAGATGACAGTCATGTTGACGATCTTTTAAGATCAGACCTCCGCCTGTTCGTCGAGTATGGACTAATGCTCATGATATCAAGTGATATATTCAGAGAGGATCTGTCAGACTCGTGTACATGATTTAGGTGTCCAATTTGATTCGTTGAAATCCTTGGCCAATGTATGATTCGGAAATGAGTTCCGAATATTTATGCAATGACTTAGACTTGAATGGTTCAACTCGATTATCTGTGGTTCGTAATTTGTGAGTGGACAAATTACAGACATGGAAATGGTTTCCATGACAGATAAACTTAAACCCAGAAAGTCACACAATGTAAAGTATACTTGTTGAGCACTTGGGCAATTAATTATGGATATTTCGGATCATTCATAATTTACACATGCATATTAAATAATGTGTATTTGTATACGATACATAATTTAGATTAGATATTCATTATTAACCTATTGGATTTTGACACTTGTTTTGTTATTATTATTAATTAATTAATTATTATTATTAATAAAATGGAAGAATATTCTTGGATATTTTTCCATATATTTATTTGGACTTTTTGTTAATAATTAAATGAATTTATTTATTTATTTTAATTAAGAATATTACATGAATATTCTTGATTTTTGGCCAATTCTTATTGGCTAAACCATGTGTTTTTGACACATATTTTTTATTAAAAAAATATCAAAATAATGATTTTATTTGGATAAGATCAATTGGTGTCAAAATATTGGCCTTAAAAATTATTATTATTTTGGCTAAAAATATCCAATTTTCGAAATTGAGAGAGAAGAAATATATAAATGAAATTGTTTCATTTTGTTAAGCTCTAGCCACTCTCATGTGTTGAGAAAGAAAAAAGAAAAAGCGGTGAGGGTTTAAATCAAGATTTCCAACACCAAATGAAGAATAAATTGGAAATTATATTAAGGTAATAGTAAGTTCCAAATTTCTATTAATTTGTTTTGATTTCCTAAGCATGTGAGATATGTATAGGATATGTATATTGCATGTTTTTAATGAAATATGTATCTAGGATATGTATTAGAATCAAAATTGGGTGTTGGTTGTTTGATTTACCTTAATGGTTTCTTTATTAAACATATGTTATAGATTAATTAGGGAATTGATCTCAAAAATTAAAATTGTCATTCTAGAGTGATTTTACTATTTTAATATTGCCTAGAATTGTTCTCGAGGCTTTATATTGTGGTGATTAAATTTGGTGTAAGTTAATTGGATTAATTTGTGAATAAATTGAATTTTGGCTTGAAAATTTTACAAAAACAAAAACTGGATCAGATCTGATTTTGGATGTTAAATCAGAATATTTTTCATGTAAGAATATGTTATTTGGATGATTTTGGATGTGTATTGGGTGGTGGATAACTTCCGGAAATTGTTTCGAGACGAAAACGGGAGAAAACGGCGAAATTCGCATCGAAACTGACCCGCCACATCACGGCTGTGAAACCAGCGAACTGGGCACTGTTCAGGCTGTCCAAGGGCTGACCGAACACTATCCATGTGACCGGGTTGGCCCAGCTCGGCGGTTGGTTAACCGGTTTGACCGTTTGCCCGTTACGCGTAGTATTTGTCGAAAAATATTTTCTTAAAATAATTCATCGTGTTTCAAAATATATTATGTTAATTTAAACTTATTTGAGTGAATTAAAAATTTTGATATTAATTAATTCGCTCGGAAAATTTTAAAAATCATTTTCGCCTTCCATCGCGCCCTTCCGCTGCATTCACTCTAACAGTTAAATCATTAAATTTAGGGTTGTAATGGACCTTAAGTATGTTGAATTAATTTAATTGTATATTTTTATTCATTTTGGTTTGTTATTATTATTTATTATTTATTATTCTATGTGATTTGAATGTTTATTTTATATATTTGGCCAATAATAGAATAATATTTGTAAATCCTTAGGATCTCGACATATGAATTTTTGGTTAGCCGTGAGAATAATAACGTGTGATTTATTCATTGAATATATTTTCTTGAAAGTTAGAAATATACCTAAACGACATACGTAGCCAAGATTAGAACCTGAACTTAATGAGTTCGGTTGAATTTAATTAACATAAACATATAGTTAATTGATTTATTCTGAATATATTCATCTGACCATCGAAAGAGGCTTGTGAATAATTTAATGTTTTGAGTTATAATTAGTAATAACAACCCAATTGAATGAAAAATGCATGAGCTCATCGTGTGCGTACTTAGATGAAGTTGCAACCCTTAATTCTTTTATTTATAAGGTTTTCACAACGTGTGTCATTTTATTTTTATTTACTTTTCAATTAAAATCATTAAATCAATTCTCTTTCTCTATAATTTAGTTTAAGTTAAGTAGATTAATTGTGATATTAATAAGATAAATGTTAAGTTCATGTGGGTATTAAATCCGATATTTATCACTGTATTATTATAGCGGTATGTGCGCTTACATTCTAGATTTATGAAATTGCGATCAATGAGTTTTACTCATGTATTTATAATAATTGATATTAGAGCCAACATTGTCTCCCAATTGCAATCGAGCGGCGTAGGGGGTGATACCAATTTTGTAATGTTTGGTCGGAATTAATTGGACTAGTGTAAAATCTAGCCTACATTTGATGTCGTGGTAGAATATTGTGGCTCATTTATCCCTGATTTGCTAAATATGAGATTTGTTGATACTTTATAAGCCCACGAACTCTCTCTCCTTATCAATTGGATTTTAAGAATGGATTCAACTCATTGACTACTCAAGCTTTTTTAAGATTGTATCATCATAATCTTGATTTAGGAGGTAAGCTAGTATTCACTACAAGAATTATGGCTTTTAGCGTCCAACTATTTAGCGTCGAATGTGTTTTCGACGCTAAAAGTGATATTTAGCGTCGAAAATCATTTTCGACGCTATATGTCAAATATTTAGCGACGGAATAAATTTTCGACGCAGAATATTAATGTTTAGCGTCGAAAACTATTTTCGACGCTAAATACAGAACTTTAGCGTCGAATAGTATTCGACGCTGAATAATTATATTATTGCAATAATTTTTGGCGCCAAATATTACACTTTTAGCGTCGCAAAAAACGTGTCGACGCCAAAATTATACTTTTAGCGTCGAACAAATATAGTCGCTAAAGGTTTATAAAGTTTCCACCGACAAACCCTTGACTCTTTCGCGTCTAAATTAAATTCGACGCTAAAAGTATAATTTTAGCGTCGAAAAAACCTTTTCGACGCTAAAAACGAACACAATTAGCGTCGATTATGTATAGTCGACGCCAAAAATAATACTTTTAGCGTCGAAAATATTTGCGACGCTGAATAGTTATGAAATTCCACCGACAGATCCTTGATTCTTTCGCGTCTAAATAAATTCGACGGTAAATATCAACAATTAGCGTCGACATAACGTATTCGACGCTAAAAACTGTAACATTTAGCGTCGAATTTCCGTATTCGACGCTAAAGATAGATTAAAATGCAGAAGGTCACCAACCCTTCTCCCCCTCTGTTTTTTCTCTCATTCTCTTCATTTTCATCCTCTGAAATCTCAGAATTTCTCCTCTACATCCTCACATCTCTCCTAAAAATTTTCAATAAAATTGTAATCAATTTCCGATAAGGTAATTCTTGTTTCATATTTCTTTATTATTTTCAATTTTTATGATTATATATGTTGTTTATATGCTGTTTGTTAGTGATTTATGATTCATATATGTAGAGTAAATATATTAATTAATAAAATATAAATTTTTGTAAACTATTTAATTTATCAACCAAATATATATATATATATATATATATATATATATATGCTTAAATTAAGTATTACTGAATTAGTAATGTTGATTACTGTAAAATGATATCTAATGATTATATTATTATATTTAGGTATTCTGCTGAAATGGATAGAAATTGGATGAGCTCTCTGGATAGATTGAGTGTTGAATATCGTAATGGAGTGTCTGAGTTTATGGAAGTCGCAAAGCAACACATTGATGCAGAAGGTCGTGTTCGTTGTCCATGTGCAAATTGTTTGAATAGGAAAAGGAAGCGGTTAGATGAAGTTCATAATCATTTATACATGCCAGGAATATCACCAACTTACCGTACGTGGATTTATCACGGTGAGCAGTATAATTCTCAGTCACGGTTTTATGATGTCGGTGAAGGGAGCAGTAGTTACAATCAACCTGCAAACGATGAGATCGCCGATATTTTGCATGACTTACAAGGTCCACAACTTGGTCATAGTGTTAGTGGCGACATGCCAGTGTTAAGTGGAAATGATCAAAATTTATTTAGTGAACTACTTGATGAGGCAAAAAAAATTCCATTCGAAGGTGCTGGAATGTCGATCTTGAATTTCGTTAAGGGTCGAGGACGCACCCGTGGCCTGGGGTTGGCTAAGTACGTTAAGGCTCACGGCCGTATTCGAATACATATATCAGAGGATGGACACACTCAAGTCGGACAACATAATTCAGCGTTTAATACAGCCATAGGAGCTACAGCTCGATATGAAGCTCCCCAAAACTACGTATCTTGGAGAAAGATACCGTGAGAGACAAAAATGAACCAGCTATTCCCTTCGCTACTTGTAAGTTTTCGATATTGTTTGTTATTTAACATTTTTATTTGATACTTATTTTTACTCGAATTTTCATGTAGGAATGGTTCGAGTTCGATCTGACCCAAGTGAATGTCCAACAATATATTGACTACCACATGGGGAAAAGTTATAAAGATTATAGAACAAAAGTCCTGAAACCAATATTCGACGAACATGGACCTTCAAATGCTCCACAACACAAGCCTGATTTTATAGAGGAACAAGATTGGACATTCTTATGTGAGCTTTGGTCTAGCAAAAAACACGAGGTAAATTTTGAAATAAACAGAAATTTATAATTGTCTTTGTTTTCGGTACTTACAGTGTTGGTGAATACATGATAAATGTCACGCAAATGCGGAAAATCGAAGTCACTTGCGTTTTAACCACCGTGCAGGTTCGAAGCCATTTATCCAACATCGTGCCGAACATTCTGAGGTAAATATATCCTAACGTAAAATTTAACAGTTAATTGTTTTTACTATCTGGAATAATATTGAATTTATTTTATGTTTATAACAGAGTAACACAGGTGAGGTGCAATCATTTCCAGATTTTTTCCGTGTGACGCATTACAATGACAAGAAGAAATGGATAAATGAAGAAGCCGAACGCTGCTATGTAAGTTTCAGTTTTTAAAATAAAATAATTAATATTATATATGTTAAATTTTTTTCTCAAATTCTAATATTAACTTATTTTTTGAAACAAAACGAAATGACGGAACTCCAACATCAAACTCATGAGACAGGGACCGACCCCATACCAGATGAGCAGCTGTCGCAAATGGTTTTCAAGAATCAGACAGCTTACAACGTTGGTCTTGGCACTCGTAAGAAGCCAACGTCATCTGCACGCAATAATGGTAATTCGGACAATGTCTCTCTTCGAGACGAGTTAGTCACCACCAAAGACGAGCTGCAGCAGACTAAGGAGAAGCTACAACAGGTCACGGTGGACCACGAGAAGAAGATGATGGACCACGAGAAGAAGATGGAGCAGTTGGAACAGCAACTGCTGGCTTTCCGTCAGATGTTCGAGGCCTCAATGAGTCATGGTCCATCGGGCTCGAGCGTCCCCCCATCACAGTAGTAATTAATTTTATATTTAGTTTTGTATAAACATTTTGAACAAATAGATTTAATATAATATTTCTTTTTTCTAAAACAAATTTCAATATAATATTTCGTCATTAATTACATTTTTTTTCAACTAAATTAAATATTTTAGACCAAAAAATAAGTAAATTACTAATTTTTAAAAAAATAAATTATTTACTTTTAGCGTCGAATATTTCGACGCTAATAGTATACAAAATGGCCGCTGTAAGCGTACATATATTTCTTTTTAAATATATGTTAGCGTCGACTAGTTTCGACGCTAAAGGTTACTTTTAGCGTCGACAAATATCGACGCTAATAGTAAAAAACATGGTCGCTATAAGCTTACATATAATACTTTTTTAATATACTTTAGCGTCGAAACCTTTCGACGCTAAAAGTTTGAATTTTTGCGTCGATATATTTCGTCGCCAAATATACAATATAGCGTCGAAAATTTTACTTTAGCGTCGAAATCAATTGGACGCAGAATACTGTTTTTTAGCGTCGCATTTAATTATTTCGACGCTAAAAGTGGTTTTCGTCGACATTTTATCGTCCATTTTTTGCGTCTAATTTTTTCGACGCTAAATATAATTTGCGTCGAAATTGTCACTTATGGCGTCGAAACAATTCGACGCTAAATGGTCTAATTCTTGTAGTGATTTTAATTGTAAATAAGATTAGACTGTAATGTAATACTAGAAAAGAATTAAAAAGAATTAAATCTTAACTATGTAGGTGATATAAAATCTTTAAAAACTCGAAGAGAGGTCAAATCCTTAGAGGACGATGAATGTATTTTTATAACTAAACTAAGACACAAATGCACTATTTTTTTTCTCCCTCTTTCACCATCTTTAAATATGTTTTTATCGACTCAATTTTAAAAAACATTTAATGTCGCTATATAATCTATTGAATTGTATCTATTTTGCTTATATTTTTATTGTCCTAAGTCAACGAATCAAATTTATATCGAATATTAAATTAATTGAATCAAAATGTGATGGATTCGTATTCGATTCGTTTATTAAACGAATCATAATATCAGGATTCATATTCGATTCATTTATTAAACGAATCGAATACGAATATTCGTTTAGTCATGATATTATCCAATAAGATAATTTACCACAATTTATTTACATTAATTCTTCATAAAGATATACATATGAAATACGTAATTAATATATTTACTAAAAATATCTCATCAAATATCGACAATTTTTTTTTCAATGGTAATTAACCAATAGCCATAATTTCTCGAATCTTAATTGAAAAATAATAATAATTAGTAAAAGAAAATAATTAAACGAATCCTAAATGAATCAATGAATTTAAATTCGTAGTCGATTCGTTTAATAAACGAATCGAATTGACTAATTTATTAAACGAATCCATTTTTTCAAATTCGTATTCGCTTTAAAGCAAAGCGAATCGAATCGAATCGAATTGACTCATTTATTAAACGAATCCATTTTTTCAAACTCGTATTCGCTTAAAGCGAATCGAATCGAACCGAATGAATAAACGAATCCTAACCCAAATAGCCACCCCTATTTATAATCCTTTTTATAATTTACATATGGAAAAATTATATGGAGATTAAAATAACTCACAAACAAACTATTCGTATATTGTGATTAACATTATTTGTAATCATAAAATACCCACTTTGTGGCCTAATCTGTTACATAGCCTGAGCCCGACCTAGCAATAATAATGCCAAAACCATTGGGACTGGAAAAATGATCAGTTAAAGCTTTAAAAACTTGTTGACAGTCAGCCTTAATTGACCAACTGTGCCTCTGCTTCTCTAGCCTCTTCCAGATTAACGCCATGAAAGCTCTCACATCTTGCAATTGTAAATTCACCATCATCATTTCGCACCACAAAACCAAAACTGATATTTTAGACATAAAAGAGAATAAAGTATTGTCTTATTATGAGCATGACAGATAGAACAACGAGGTGAAACGATCAACTCTGCAGAAGACAAACAAACTTGTCATTAAGACAATAGAAAAACCCCTCCAAAGTACACTTAACAACATATAAAGTGGAAAATATTTTTATTAATTTCTAATTTTAAGAGTGCAAATTGCAGTTAGATTTAGTGTTTCGGTCGAACGGGTAATCGATTATGAGTCTGATTCGATTGAACTCTCAAAATTTAAGGGTAAATAACCTTTCTAAATTGGTGAATTAGTGAACTGATCTAATCAATTTCTACCCTAAAATTTATTAACAAAAACTGAAAAAAAAAAATATTTTATTCTTTTTATTTAATTAAAATTATTTATAATATTAGTCGGTTCAATTGAAACATTTCAACCTTTTGATCTAGTGATCCATTGAATAATTTCAATCATCGGTCTGATTTTTAAAACAATGGTATTGTACGGGGACTAAATATCCGTACCTGTCTCGTTCAATCAACGGATACAAAATTTGTTCCCTTATTCGATCTTAACGTACCGAACCCTCGTACATTCACATAAGAATTTTACAAAATACTAATATCTATACTCAATTGTCCAACTAAACTAACAAATATAAAAAAAAAAATTATCAACTTTATCTGATCCTAATTCTCACAACTCCATCTCCACTCCCGGGGTTGCTAAAAGATATCCTCTGACTTTCCTCTATTACATTACTGTCATAACATCACGTTTTGCTTTAAAAGTCAACATCTTCTTTATCATTCTCTCAATTCTCAACGCCTTGTCTTGACTTCTTTGCCTGGCCAACAAACATGAGTAATGATCAACTTGATTTTCTCTTGTTCTTTTTTCTTAGTTTTTTAAAAAACAAAGAAAAAAAAGAAACAGAACGTGTTGAAGTCAAAGCTTAGCGCCACCTTTCATGATTTCTGATAAGGGTTTTGCTAGTTCTTGATTCTATATGCATATCCTCTTTCTCCTTCACTTTCCATTTTAATTTTTCTCTGAATATGGATGTGCAAAATTTGTGGTTGGTTATAATCCTTGCTGGGTTCTGCTTCCAAGCGCAGCTGCTTTACTCACGGCAGAATCTCACATGCAACCCAAATGATTTGGCAGCATTGCGAGATTTCATGAAGAATTTTGAATCAGGAATTGATGGGTGGGGAACAAATTCATCATCGGATTGCTGTAACTGGGTAGGTATCGCTTGCAATTCTTCATCTTCACTTGGATTATTGAATGATAGTTTAGGTTCTTCTGGTAGGGTGACTGAGCTTGTTCTTGGTAAAAAAAGATTAAAAGGAGAACTCTCTGAATCTTTAGGCAATTTGGTTCAGCTTAGATTCTTAAATATTTCTTATAATCTGCTGAAAGGATCAGTGCCTGTGTCATTGTTCCAGTTGCCAAATTTAGAGGTCTTAGACTTGAGATCAAATGGCTTATTTGGCCCACTTCCACAAACCATCAACCTACCTTCAATCCAACATCTTGACATTTCTTCCAATTCATTAAATGGTTCAATTCCCACTAATATTTGCAACATTTCTACCCGTATTCGTGTTATTAATTTATCCGTGAATAATTTCTCTGGTACTCTTTCCCCTGGATTAGGCAATTGTACTTCATTAGAACACTTGTGTCTTGGCATGAATGAGCTCACTGGTGGGATAGCCGAAGATATATTTCAGCTTCAAAAGTTGAGGCTTTTGGGTCTTCAGGACAACAGATTTTCAGGCCCGCTCAGTCCTGGTATTGCTAATCTCTCTAGCCTTGTTCGTTTAGATGTATCTACCAATAAATTTTCAGGCAATATCCCCGATGTTTTCTATAAATTAGAGGAGTTTCAGTATCTTGTAGCCCATTCCAATAAATTCACTGGTAGGATACCTCCTTCATTGTCAAATTCGCCGACCCTTAATTTGCTTAACTTGAGGAATAACTCTTTGGAGGGTTCTTTACTTCTTAATTGTTCTTCTTTGAATAATTTGACATCTCTTGATTTAGGTAGTAATAAGTTTCATGGTTCTCTGCCCGTAACTCTTCCCCTTTGTAGACAATTGAAAATCATCAATCTTGCCCGGAACAATTTCCGTGGTCAAATCCCAGAAAACTACAAGAATTTTGATAGTCTTTCTTATCTTTCCCTCTCAAATTCCAGCATACTTAATCTTTCATCTGCTCTCCAAGTCCTACAGCAGTGTCGGAACCTAACAACTCTGGTCCTTACCTTGAATTTCCATAATGAAGAATTGCCTGCCGATCCCAGTTTGCATTTTGCAAATTTAAAAGTTCTTGTTATTGCAAATTGTCTGCTTAGGGGTTCTATACCCCAGTGGTTGAGGGGTTGCACCAAACTGCAGTTGTTGGATTTATCTTGGAATCAGTTGAGCGGAACAATTCCATTATGGTTTGGCAGTTTTCAGGATCTCTTTTACTTGGACTTATCGAACAACACTTTTACGGGGGAGATTCCAAAAAATATTACTGGATTGCCAAGCCTCATCAGCAGGAATATCTCCTTGCAGGAGCCTTCCCCGGATGTCCCCTTTTTCATGAGAAGGAATAATAGTGTAAAAGGTTTCCAGTATAATCAAATTGTAAGCTTTCCTCCAACTATTGACCTTAGCCATAACTCTCTTCATGGGTCAATATGGCCGGAGTTTAGGAATCTGAAGAAGCTCCATGTGTTGGATTTGAAGGTTAATAAATTATCTGGACCAATTCCTAGTGAATTGTCTGAGATGACATGCTTGGAGAATCTAGATTTGTCCTATAACAATCTATCAGGGGCCATCCCCCCTTCATTGACAAATCTCAGCTTCTTGTCTAAATTCAGTGTTGCCTACAATCAACTCTTTGGGAAGATCCCTTTAGGAGGTCAGTTTCCGACTTTTCCTAATTCAAGCTTTGAAGGAAATAATCTTTGTGGTGAGCATCGGTTTGTTTGTAAACTTGATGGAGAAAGAGACCGTGTTCCTGTTGAATCAGGCAAAAAATCAAGGAGACACAAAGATGTCATCATAGGAATGGCTATTGGGATCGCATTTGGGGGAGCTTTTCTTCTTATCATCATGTTCATGATTTTGTTGCGGGCACATAGCAGGGGAGAGGTTGATCCTGAAAAGGAGGAAGCTGACACGAACGATAAAGATTTAGAAGAACTTGGGTCAAACTTAGTAGTTCTCTTTCATAATAAGGAGAAAGAGATCTCCATTGATGACCTTATGGAATCTACCAACAATTTTGACCAAGCAAATATTGTAGGCTGTGGGGGTTTTGGTCTGGTTTACAGAGCCGCCCTCCCTGATGGTAGGAAGGTTGCTATCAAAAGGCTCTCTGGTGACTGTGGGCAGATAGAGAGAGAATTCCGTGCTGAAGTCGAAGCCCTTTCAAGAGCCCAGCATCCGAACCTTGTTCCTCTTCAAGGATACTTTATGCATAAAAATGACAGGCTCTTAATATATTCGTACATGGAAAATGGTAGCTTGGATTATTGGTTACATGAGAAACTTGATGGACCATCTTTGCTTGATTGGGATTCAAGGCTTCATATTGCTCAAGGAGCGGCAAGGGGGCTAGCTTATTTGCACCAGTCATGTGAGCCTCATATACTTCACCGAGACATTAAGTCAAGTAATATTCTTCTAAATGAGAATTTTGAAGCTCACTTAGCTGATTTTGGTCTTGCTAGGCTCATACTCCCTTATGATACGCATGTGACTACTGATCTTGTTGGAACACTAGGCTACATCCCTCCTGAATATGGCCAAGCATCTGTTGCTACTTACAAGGGGGATGTGTATAGTTTTGGGGTTGTGCTTTTGGAGCTTCTCACTGGGAGAAGGCCAATGGATATGTGTAAGCCAAAGGGATCCAGGGATTTGGTATCATGGGTGATACAGATGAAGAATGAAAATCGGGAAAGCGAGGTGTTAGATCCTTTCATTTATGACAAGGAGCATGATAAGGAAACTTTGCGGGCTCTTGACATTGCATGTCTGTGCTTAAGTGAATCCCCTAAAGCGAGGCCTACAACTCAGCAGCTAGTTTCTTGGCTTGACAGCATTATCTAGCTTTCTTATCCTCTGGTTGTACAGCTGGAGATGTTCCTCCTGAATTGCTACCATTGGCTCCTTCATAAATTGATGCTGTTTCTCTTTTCTCACCGATCCTGTTGTAAATATTCACCCATGTACCCGGATTCTCAAAGTCCGCTGCTCTGACATGGAGGAGAGAGGAATCTAACTGAAGAAACAAAACGGGTTTTACTGAACATTGTAAGTCTTATTATTCAAATTTATTTGTCTTACAGTTAAAAGAAAATGTTGGTCCTTTATAACATGTGTAAAATGAAAGTTCTTTCTTTCTTTTCCACATTATGATGGTTCATAACTGATACATATAGGGCCATTTCTGATAGTATCTCAGAAATTTTTCTTATCCCTATTTTCTTGATACAGTTTCAATGTGCATACAGAAATGATTTTGTTTTATTTGATGTAATTTGGCCAAGCCTTTGCCCTTCAGGGATTGATGCAGTTTCAATGCTCCTTTAACTTTTGAAAAATTTATTGACGAGGCTTAGAAAAAAACTTACTGCACTCACTTTTGCATATTACTTTGAATTCAACTTTGTGATGAATATATTGGTTCGATGTTTTTATGTGTCATTTTAAAGGTTGTGCCTAGTGCGATGATCAAGTATTAACTTTTTATCCGTTTGATCACGGGTTTGAACCCGTGAAATAGTCTTCATGTTTGTGTACATCCAGTTCTCTAAAATATACCAGGCGCTAGTTGGGTAACAACCCGGCGCCTAGCACCTAAGGTGTCTAGTCACGCCGCCTAGGAAATTCTTTGAAGAAATTAGTTTTTTTTTTTTTTTTTTTCGAAAATTATGGATTTTCAAAAATTTGTGTAATTAACAAGAAATTAACTTTTAAAATAGAAAGAGAAATCATAACATTGCCCTAATTCGGGGTTAATTTAGAAAAATCTCAAAAATCAGCAGCTTCAACGGCGGTGCGTGGCAGTTTGCAATGGCTTTAGACACTAAAAAGGATAGAACGGCAACCAAGCGCCTAACTCCACCGATTTGGGGTTAGGCACGGCTAGACTGTTGTGCCTAACCTAAACGCGGTGCCCAGACCCTACTTAGCGGGACTTGTACACTAGGTACGATATTTTTATAATGTTTTTATATATCATTCTACCACTTCTTGATGAGTTCTCACCTAACATAGCCAAAAACTGAGTTGTGAGAAATACTAGCTCCAGAAAGTAAAACATTTGGCTTTCAGACGCTTATCTCAATTTCTAAGTCAATACTTGTATGCCAATTTTGTCAATGAGTTGATAAATCTAAATTAGAATTTCTTAATAATCAATTGTTTTGACTTTTATTTACCAAGTAGTTTTTATTTTCTATTTTATGGCATCGAGTCATAAGAAGGCTTTCAAAAATGTTAGAGTTGAATTCATTGACTTTTTTTCTCCTGAAAGTTACTGTTACAGCTATGCAAGATTTTTTTTTTCCATGCAATATTAAAGTTAGAATATTCTTGGAAATTTTTTTTCAAAACATCCTTGTTGTTTGTGGAAATTAATCTTTTCCCCTTCATGTTTTGAAATCCATCAATATAACCCAACTGTTAAAAGAACTATGTTAACTTTTAACCTTACTGTATCAAGGTAAAAGAGTAAAGACTCAAAAATAGAGGAAAATTAATTGCAAATTGAGTCACCAAACAAAGGAATTTTCGGACAATTCCAATAATACTATGTTCCTTTTTTCCATTATCGGATCGTCCTCAAATTCTTTAGTTTTTTTAGGCCTTTCTCTGCAACTTTACATTATTATTTTTTTCACATTTTTAGAAATTTTTTGAAGTTATTCATCAAATGTAACTGATAGAATTAATAAAAAATCGCGAATAAAAAAATTGATCGGGATTCATGATGTTTTTTCCTCTTAATTTAAAAAATCTCTCAGGATTCGAGAATATTTTTTCGTCCTACATTATAATCGGTACAAGACGAGACTCGATCGAAATAGAACGTTCATATTGTCATTCCTAATAATAGAAAAATGAACATCCGAATATGTGGATCATGATCAAATTCCTGTTGGAAAATGCTTATGAATAAGCATTTTGAGGCTCAATTTTAAGCATGATCCACTTCGTATTAGTGGTTGTTATTGAATGATTCGGATACTCCTCCGTAAGTGGTATATTCATATGCTTAAAATGGTGCTTGGGTGAATGAGAAATTGTTGCTCAAAGTTCATCAATTGGTGGTTTTACCTGCGCCGCGGCCCAAAATGAGTGGTTTGGTGGCGGGGTTTCCATCGTTTCCAAAAAAAAAAAAAAAAAAAAAAAAAAAAAAAAAAAAAAAAAAAAAAAAAAAAAAAGGTATTTTATCCAAGGGTCGAGTAAAGACATTGAATTATTTCATTCATCACCTATCTGTATTTTATCCAAACTTAAGGAATATGAAAACCGCAATTAATACAGTATTTTTTAAAAAAAAAACCTTTTAACGTATTAGAATTAGACCAAATAATTAATTAATTAATTATCTATTTAAATATTTAATGTTTGATGAGGATTAAGATTAACAAATCCTAATTAAATTCAAATTGAATTTATCATCATATCTCTAGGATTTTTTAGACCTACATAAAGGATACATTGATTTATTATTTGGTATTACACACATACAAAAAGATTGAAGAGAGAAATCATAGTGTTAGAGAGAGACTCTTGAATTCTTGTCAAGATCCCAACAATAGTTTTATTCCGTCTGTTGAAGGATTCCGTGTATACATACTCGAGGTGCCACACTTGGAACGCTTGATGGATTTTCAGACTAAGGAAGACTTTATTACATAAGGTTTGATTTACTTTAATGTAAAGTATATGTTTAATATGTGATTTTTGTTTAAGGCATCAAAATCTTGATCCATGACTTAGTTGAGTTTAAATAAATCACAAATTTTTTATTTGATCGCTTCCGCGTATGCTATGAAACCCAACAATATTATCAGAGCCTCTGATTTTTTGCTTTAATGAAAATAATGGCCTAGATGAATTATGTTATTCACTTAAGTATACTTTGGTTCATCATATAAAATAATAGTCAAATATTATTATTTTTGGATGAAATTTTTATAAAATGTTTTTGACATGTAGACTAACAAATTTAAAAAATTTCAGCTCAATCATATTTCGAGAAGGTTAATTTTTACTCCAAAAATCGAGACAGCAGTGCACAGTGCATCCTGAGCGTTTTTTAATTTCTGAAAGTTTTGGGCAATTTCTAAAATAACCCCAAATTTGAAGGAATTTGAATGTAATTTTTGAGAATTGCTAGGGTAAAATAGTACTTTCTTAGGAGTCCTATTTGAGTTAAAATATTATTATTTATTTTGTTAAATATTAATTAATACTTTATTTTATCATAAATTGTTTTTTGATAGACTTTTAATTTGTGTGAAATTTTGATTGGTTGGAGTTTTACAAGTATTTAAAACCCTAAATTTGAGGGACTATATAATTTGATAAAATTTGAATTTATCAAATTAATTTTATTTGAAAAACTAATCTAGATAATTATATTATCTTCATAAGTAATTATTTAGATAAAATTAAATAAAAATAAATGGATGTTTATCTCATATGAGATAAATTTATTTTAATCCATTTAAATAAATCAATTCTAATTCAATTTAAATTTTAAATGTTAAAATTTAAAACAAATAAATAAATAAAGTGAAAGTTTAAATTTTGAATAAATCTAATCTTTTAATTAATTAATAAGATTAATTTAATTAATGGATAGAAGATTTAAAATTCAAAATTTAAAAGAATTTAAATAAATTTTTAAAATGTTTAAAAATTAGTTTAGGATTGAACTAGCCGATAAAACCTAAGATTTTTTCTAATAATAAAGTCACTAAGGAAATTCTGACACTAAAACGATAAGAGCCTAAAGAGATATGGATTTAAGTGGTCATGCCAGACCCCCCTCGTCTTCTGGGAATTTTCGTTTTTCCACATATCTAAGAAATTATGTTAAACTTATTGGGGTTTTGGACAAAATATCCGGGTTACGCAATGGAATGCGGGAAAATCAAATTTTCCAATTTCTTTAATTTTTCTTGGGTAATTAAAATAAACTTATTTATTTTAATCA
This sequence comes from Zanthoxylum bungeanum, assembly GCA_019454045.1. NCBI lineage: Eukaryota > Viridiplantae > Streptophyta > Magnoliopsida > Sapindales > Rutaceae > Zanthoxylum > Zanthoxylum bungeanum. The sequence continues at coordinate 36,367 of SKCR01019302.1, read as the reverse complement.
CTCAATACTCAAAAACAGAAATTTCAACCCAGAAATCATAATTTCAGTAAATTACCATACAACCCCAAAACTTTCCATTTTAATCATTTTAGTCCTAAGTTGTTCAAAACAAGCTTAGGTGATTTCCAATCACAACCAAAATGATTTGTAGGTCAAATATACATTAAAAACAGAATTCTGAAATTTTTTCCAGATTTTACAATAATTACGGAAATGCCCCAAAATTTTGCATTTTGATCATTTTAGTCCTAATTTGTCAAATACATAATTAGGTTATTTCAAATCACTACCAAAATGATCTATACATGTCTTATACATGAAAATATAATTTACAATTCAAGAAACCAATTTTTCCCAAATTACCGAATAGGTCCTGTAGGACACAGAAATCGGCGACGCTGTTCCAGGCTCGCGGCCCGGTCGGGAGTACGGAGTAGCTCGCGGGGGACTAAACCGGAGAAATAAAATGGAGTCGCCACCCAGCGTGAACTGAGAAATTATTTAAGGCTGCACTCACCCCTCGCAAGGGAAGACCTCAAACCGTTGGGTTCGGAATGGTCTCTTACTTATGTCGTTTGTAATGAACGGATTTATGCAATAATATAACCAAGTCTACGCAACATACACATACAAGAATAACCTATATCTAAGTTTGCACACATAGGGGTAATTGAAATAAAAGCGAGCACGCAATCTCATGAACATATCAAATGGATAAATGCGGAAACATAAATAAATAATAACTATAAAAGCATAAGTATTAAAGAGTGATAATTAAGCATATGATGCAGAAGGAAAAATTAAAGAGACAAGCATGCATAAAACATGATAAAGGAATCTGTCCAGTGTGCGCGCGTTAGTGTAGCGTTCGTAAACGCGTTCGAACGGTAAACAGAATGCACGCGTTCGAGTACCGTTCGGAAACACGTTCGAACGGGATAAGCCTGAATGTATGCGTTCGAGCAGTATTTGATAACGCGTTCGAACGGGCTGAGGCAGAATTGTGGGAACACAGAAATCTGGGCGACGCTGTTCTAGGCTCGCGGCCTAGTTGGGAAGTACGAAATAACATGGAGTCGCCACCCGGTGTGAACCGGGACAAAGATTTAAGGCCGCACTCACCCCTCGCAAGGGAAGACCTCAAACCGTTGGGTTCGGAATGGTCCCTTACTTATGTCACTTGTAATGAAAGGATTTGTGTAATAATTTAATCAGGCCTAAGTAACACTTATTTCCAAGAGTATCATGCTTCTAACTCTACATGCAGGGAATTAGTCATCACAACATGCAACATCACATGGCAATCTCATGAACATTTCTCGATCATATGATATGGAAAACTAAGAACAACCTAATCATGCTTGAGTACTATCTCATGAACCTATTAACCAAATAACATGCTAACAGCCTAATCATGCTTGAATATCATCCCAAGAACACATAGAATGGATAAATGCAGGAATACAAATAATATGATTGGCTACATAATACAAGAAAGATCAACCAAGAGGCAATTATACATGAATATGATAAGACAGACTCAGTTCAGTGTGCGCGCGTTCGTGTAGCGTTCGTAAACGCGTTCGAACGGTAAATAGAAGGTTCGCGTTCGTGTGGCGTTTGATAACGCGTTCGAACGGAAATGAAACAGAATGCTCACGTTCGTATGGCGTTCGTGAACGCGTTCGAACGGAAATGAGACCTGATGCATGATAAGGCAAAATGCATGCGCGTTCGAGTTGCGTTCGTAAACGCGTTCGAACGGGAACAGACCTGTTGCATGAAATGGGACGCAATACATAAACAACAAAATAAAGGGGCGCGGCGAAAAACTGCCGTAAAGGTGGCCTTTTGGGGCTCTTGGTCTCTCAAAGAGAGGACCTTTAGACCAACATACTAAGCCCATGCGCGTCACATCACAACACATGAAATAAAGACAATAAAAGTGTAGGACTTCGTATGCCCAATTGAACGTACATTCAACCCAAACACACTTCGTCCAGCGCGGCGAAGTAATGTCACAAAGGTGGCCTTTTAGGCTCTTCGTCTCTCAAATAGAGGACCTTTGGACTAACTCACTAAGCACATGCGCTTGATTGAACCATGCATAAAAAGATAAAGACAATAATATCAAACTAGTATGCCCAATTGAACGTATCTTGCATCCAACCGAACACACATCAACCGGCGCGGCAAAGCATCGTGGAAAGGGCTTTAACCCCTCCCCATAGGGGATCTTTCATTCTACTTACTAAGCACATGCGCTCGATTGAATCATGCATAAGTAAACAACATACAGAATTCAAGTGACGAAAAATAAACAAAAGCAACACAAAACAAAAGAGGGTGCCGTTTACTCAAGCGGTACGTGGAGTTGTGTCCCGAGTACAGATCATATTACCGTCCATTCGGAATCGGCTATGAAATTTATGTCCGGGTTTCCATCCGATATACCGCGAGAGTTGACACATCTCTCATTCATCCAATACCCACAACACACATCATACACAAACGAGATCAAATAAGTAAAATACGATCAAAATAAATAACAAAAATAAAATAAAGATGAGTGTGAAAAGTACCCTCAGGTCTAACCTTTTAAATCACCTCTCGGATGTACGGCACACGGTCGTCGGAAGGGTGGTTGCTCCGCAACTCTTTTGGTTCACTGGTTCACTGCTCTCGTTCGTTGTCTCACTGTTTGGAGTCGTCGTTCTCCGTCTTTTGCTGCTGCTTTTGACTCCGATTTGCTACTGTTCGGCCTCTGTTTTGCTGCTCGTTGTTCAGGTCACTTGTTCTGACGTTTTAACGGACTGTTCCAAGTTTTTGTGTGGGTTTTTAGTGTAGTATTGTGTGATTATTTTTAAGATTATGAATGCATTTTTTATGTTACTGTTTTTAAGGTTTTTTAGGGACTGTTTTAAGAGGATTTGGGCTGCTGTTTTAAGGTGATTCAGGGGCTGTTTAGGCGTGTTTTAGGGGCTGATTTTTGAGTGTTTATTAGGGGGTGTTTTCAGTGGTTGTAAGGGCTGTATGGGGGGATGTGTTCTCGGTGAAGGAGGGGAGTGTTTTGAATCGGCTAAGGAGGGTTATTGCTTGTGGTGGTCTCGACTTTGAAGGATTTTGGTGTTCTGGATTCGGCTAAGGGTGAGTTTGGTTTGTTTTGGATTCGGCTATAGTGGTTGTTGGTGCTTTGGATTCGGCTATGGAGGATAGTTGCTTGTGGTGGATTCGGTTATGGTGGAGGATTGAGACTCTTGTTGTCTCGGCTATGGAGGAGATGGTTAGGGCTCTTTTTTCTCTTTTTGTGTATATCTGAAGTGTTTTTTTTTTTTGTGTCTTGGGCGTTATTAGAGAGAGTGGAGAGATGGTGTGGCTAGGTCAATGCATGTTTATATAGAAGAGAGCTAGGGTTTGCCCTTGTCTCACAAGGAAAATATATAGTTTCCAAATTATGAGTCCTAAGGATGGTATACACAAGATTGATGGGGGACAAAATATTTTAATTCAGAAGTCAACTATTTTAAATTGGTAGATGTCTTGTTAGATTAGGAAGTCAAATATATGATTGGCTTTAATTGGTTAGGATTGATTTTAATTAGGCATATCTTCTTTTTAATTTTAGTATATGATATATTCAAATTATTTAAATTAGGCATGATTTTAGTTTAAGTTTGGTAAATGTTTTAAATATTTTATTTAATGTTTAATGTTTAAATTAATATTTATTTATTTAATTTGGATGTGTTTTATGGGCTTTGGGGGAGCTAAATGGGCTGGGGTGTGAGGCTAGCAGCAAACCAGAATTACCGACACCGTTCGAACGCTTCCTCGAACGCGACACGAACGCCCGCAATCTGTTTGCCGTTCGAACGCATACACGAACGCAGCACGAACGAAAACAGTGAACCTTGTTTATTCTGAATTTCCCCTTCCGATATCCGTTTCCCGCGCTTTCGTTCGTGACTCAAAAGGTAGTGCCTCCAAATGAGACTCATCATCGGGTTTCACATGAAAAAATGCAATGCCTACAAGAATGCATACGTTCGTGTAGCGTTTGATAACGCTTCGAACGGGATCATAAAAATGACATCTATAATCACATAAAACACATGCATGAGTATTCTCCGAGCGGTACATGGAGTTGTATCCCAAGTACAGACCGCACTACCGTCCATTCGGATTCGGCTACGGAATTTACTTCTGGGTTTCCATCCGATATACCATGAGAAGCAACACTCAACCACTAACCCACTATTGACATACATGAAACATGATAATGCATATGACCATAAATAACCGATGAGAACAAAACAAATGCGGAATAATAAAACAACAATAAATGGAAATTAAATGCGAAATAATAAAAGGCTAATAATGCGAAATAAATGCGGAACAATAAATATGTGGCTAAAGAACTCGGCCGTTTTCAATATAGGACTTTGCATACCCGGTTGGACGTATTCCACGTCCAACCGAGCATGTCGTTTCCAGGACGACAAGATAAAATATAACAAAGGGTGCCCTCAGATCTTACCTTTTTAGTCGCTTCTTGGAAGTGTGTTACGAGGTCGTCGGAAGGGTTAACGCTCCACAACTTTTCTGGTTCGCTGGTTCGGTTTCACTGCCATTTTGCTCACTGTTTTCTCCACTTTTTGATTCAGTTTCGCTGCTGTTTTGTCTCTGTTTTGGCACTGTTTTCAGGGACTGTTTTATGGGGTTTATGGACTGTTTTCAATGGTGATTTTGCACTATTTTTGGTCAATTTCTTGGACTGTTTTGGGTTATTTTATTCACTATTTTTGGGTGTTTTAAGGGGCTGTTTTCATGGTTATTTGGACTGGTTTGGACTGTGTAGTTTCGGTTTAAGGGCTGTGATTTGTGTGTGAGTCGGTGATGGGTTTATTTCTTTGTTATTGTATCAGCTTGTGTCAGCTTTAGTGGAGGGCTGGTACGTTGTAGTTGTTGAGGGTTGAGGGGCTGCTTTCACGTGTGCATGAGGTTGTGATGAGTTATGGTTTCGTGGGGTATTGTGCTTGTTTGTTTGGGAGACGGTGTGAGGTGTAGGTCTGGTGCGTGATGGTGGTCGTTTAATGGGTGAGGGGCCATGTTTGTTTATGGTTTGCTTTGTGGCAGTGAGTGTCTTCGTGGCTTCTTGTTTCACGTGTTTTGGCTTCTGATGTGTGCGTGAGTGCTTAAGGTTTGCGTGGCTGTTGAGGGGCGAGTGAGGTGGTTGATTAATGGGCTGCTGTGTGTTTGTTTTGCTGAGTCTTTTTAGGGTTTATTACTTTGTGTTCTTGAATGAAAGAGAGGAGGCTGTCGAGTCTTCTTTAGCTATTAGGGTTTATTTGTTTTGTTGGCTTTTAGAGAGAGGGGATAAGAGAGAGAGATGAGAGATGGAGGCGAGAGAGATGGAGAGTTATGGGGAGTGAGAAGTGAGCTCCCTAGGGTTTTAATTTGTGTGTCTTTTTATAAGAATGGGTTAGGGTTGTCCTTGTATGGGTAGGAAATGGAGATTGTGTGATCATGGGGAAGATTTAATTAGTTTGTTATAAGGAAAGAATTTCTTTAGTTTTAGGAAGGTGATTTATTTAGTTTAGGAAAAGGATTTAGGAGATTTGATTTGATTTATTTAATTTATGAGGGAGATTTGATTTGATTTGTTTTAATTTAATTGGATTTGATTTAATTTGGAATGTGATTTATTTAATTGGAATGTGATTTATTTTAATTTAGGAAGGGGGATTTGATTAATTTAGACTTGTGTTTTAAATGTTTTAATTATTTTGGATTGGGCTTGGAGGCTTGGTTCTTTGGGCTTGGGCGTGTGGCTTTGAATAAGTGTGGGGGTTCGAGGCTTAATATTTTAAAACAGGGATTAATTGAGCAAACTCGAGGCCAAATAGCGAGTTAAATTTGTTGATGTATTTATTCTTGAATTTTTCCCTTCCGACGTCTGTTTCCCGCGACCTCCGCAACTTAAAGGGTAGTGCCTCCATACGAGGCTCATCATTGGGCTTCATGCAAAAATGCAGTGTCTACAGTCGCCCCCACTTTGATGGGACTTGTGCAGTGTGTGACAATGACAATCCAATCAAAGTTATGCATGCATTTTTACTTACCTTGCTCGCTAGCTGCTACTTGACTTTCTGTTGTTCTGAGATGTTTCAAGCTGAGTTGATCTGGTGGTGAGGTGCCGCTACCCCTAAGGTTCATCCATGCAAGATGCTGTGATCTCTAGGATTCATTACCGAACTGAGCTGATGTGAGGTGGTTCATTCCCGAACCGTTACTGTGAGGTGGTCCATTCCCGAACCATTATTGAGTTGAGATGAAGGTCTTGTTCCCGAATTGAGTTGTGGGTCTTGTTCCCGATTGTGGGTCTTGTTCCCAAATTGAATTGCAGGTCTTGTTCCCGATTGTGGGTCTTGTTCCCAAATTGAGTTGCGGGTCTTGTTCCCTGATTGTAGGTCTTGTTCCCAAATTGAATTGCGGGTCTTGTTCCCGATTGTGGGTAGTTGTTCCCAAATTGAATTGCGGGTCTTGTTTCCGATTGTGGGTCTTGTTCCCAAATTGAATTGTGGGTCTTGTTCCCGATTGTGGGTCTTGTTCCCAATTTGAATTACGGGTCTTGTTCCTGAACTGAATTGCGGGTCTTGTTCCCGAACTGTGTTGAATGTGGGCTTTATTCCTGAACTGCGTGGAGAGTGAGCTTTGTTCCCGAGCTGTGTTAAGAGTGGACTTTATTCCCGAACTGATTATGGGCTTTGTTCCCGATCTGTGCTGAGAGTGGGCTTTATTCCCGAACTGAACTGATGGTGGGCTTTGCTCCTGAACTGTGCTGAATGTGGGCTTTGTTCCCTGGGCTTTGTTCCCGAACTGTGTAGAGAGTGGGCTTTGTTCCCTGGGTTTTATTCCCGAACTGTATTGACTGTGGGCTTTGTTCCCGAGCTGTACTGAATGTGGGTTTTGTTCCCTGGGCTTTATTCCCGGACTGTGTTGACTGTGGGCTTTGTTCCCGAGCTGTACTGAATATGGGCTTTGTTCCCTGGGCTTTATTCCGAGCTGTGTAAGAGTGAGCTTTGTTCCCGAATTGAGCTGACTTTGGGATTTATTCCCGAACTGTGTAGAGAGTGGGCTTTGTTCCCTGGGCTTTATTCCCGAAATTGTGTAAAGAGTGGGCTTTGTTCCCGAACTGTGTTGAATGTGATGGCGAGGTGCTTTTGACCTCTGGGCTTTGTTCCCGAACCACATGTGGGCTTTGTTCCCGAATTGAGCTGACTGTGGGATTTGTTCCCGAGCTGTGTAGAGAGTGGGCTTTGTTCCATGTGATTCATTCCCAATACTGCTGACAATGTGGGCCTCGACCCTGGGATTCATTCCCGAAACTGCTTGTCTCTGCCGATTTTTCTTTTCTTCAAAACCTGCGAACAAAAACAAGACAAAAATTGTGTGCATGTGACGTGTATGCATGTATGCATGGATGTATTTCCTATTCCGATGGGTTAGGTCTTCCTTGTGCTCCTCGGTGCTACTCGCCTAGAAATGTCTCTGGTCGCCCACTCGGTCTGCTTATAATTTCCTTATGCCGGTTTTTTTCTGGTGATTGTTCAGTTCTCTTTTGTCTCATGGTTCAAGTTCCCGTTACATCCCTTATTCGTGGGTGGTAGATTGGTCGCCCCCAGACTTGGCTTATCTTTCTGTTCTTCGCTTCTTTTATTAGGTCAAAGTAGATCATGTGATATGGCATTCCATATCATCATACTATATTACAAGCTACGAAATAGTCCCAATAGTTATATCATATCATTGTCCTCAAAGAATGCTCGGTAATGAAACCAGAGAACCTTCAAAACTTTCCACGCAACTCAAATCCAAATCTTTGAGTAAATGATCTAAGCCAGACTCAAAATGTGTGTGTGCAAAGGTTCTTTTTTGCAGATTCATCCCCAGGTAAGCCAACTCAATGATTTCGTCAAAAAATTGGGATCGATGGGTCAAACCAACCTAGATGTCTCAATTATGCCTGTAGTTGCTTTTCTGTGCTCAATGTGGTATGATTTTCTTTCTTTTTTGTCTCTTTTTTTTTTTTTCTTTTCGTTTCTTTTTCTCTTTTTTTTTTTTTCTTTTTTTTTTCAACACATCTACCCTTTTGTTGGGGTTGGTGCTAAGAGCGCCAATCCGGGCCGTTTTTATGTTTGATTCATGAATACGAACATCCCCTTATTCCATAATATTACTTATTTATGGTTGCACCTCTTGTTCTTATTACGTATTCGATCTGATTACGATTAAGATTGAAACTAAATGTGGTTTAGTGATATGTATATATTAGACAAAGGCCCGATATATATAATGCAGTACACAGTTACAAAGTTAGTTTGTAATTGACATTGGGAAGTGTCACTGTTATATGTATATTATCAAACATAGTTCCTGGTCAAGATTTGCTAACACGGGTCGGTTAGTCAAATCTGTTGAGACCAGTACATGTCGTATATCGAGACTTGGTCCGATGGTTTATCCCAATGAACCATGAGTCTATGGAGACTCGTATAGACGTGTAGGTGTTTATAGTGGATAAACACTGAACGGCTCACCGAAGATTCTTAATGGATGGTACGCCAACGTCAATAAGAATCTTCTCAGGTTGAGTAGCATAGTGGTCCTTCGACTTGAGACACCACTGTGGATGTATGAGACATCCTTCACACTTAGATGGCAGTCACGTCACCGATCTATTTAGATCAGACCTCCGCCTGTTCGTTGGGTGGTGGGATCGATCCTCAGGATATCCTGTGTGTGTCAAGATAGGATCCGTCAGTTCTGTGTACAGAGCATAGGTAGTCCATATATTATTAGCAGTCTGTTAAATCTGTGGCCACAGTATACATCGGAAGTAAGTTCCGAGTGTTATTTAGAGATTGCTAATAGATACGTCGACGGGATAATACCTATAGAGATTTGACGTTTACATCTATATCTCTGGGATTATCCGGATACCTGTGACGGAGGGATTATACGTATGCAATGACCTCGACCTGTATGATTCAGCTAGTTTATCCGTATCGTCATAATCTACGGGTGGATAGATTATGGACATGAAATTGGATTTCGTGACGGATATACCTGAGTCTAGAGAGTCTCAATAATGAAACATACTCGTAGAGCACTAGAGCAACATTTATAATAATGATGATTATTTATAAATCGTTTAATCGTTAAACGAAAAATACATGCGAACGGGCCGAACCGTCATTTCCTAATTAATGTGTATTTGTATTTAATATATGATATTATTAAATACACATTAATAAATGGTCAAATAAAGGTATTTGACATATATCATCAATATATGTATTTGAGATATTTAAAGTAAATATAATACATATATTTGAATATTTGTATTTAATTAATTATTTAATTATTTAATGTTAAATGATTATATAATTAAAATATAAATATATCACCAAATGATAAGTTAGGAAATGATTATAAGTGTAAATGTTTGACTTTACATTAAAGGAAAAGGTTGTCAAATTGAATTTGACTTCCTTGGATATTTGTTTTAATTGTTTAAAATGAAATATCCATTTCCTTTATTTATTTGATATTTTCGGCCATACACTTTATAAATATAAGAGTTATATTTTTCTTAGTTGCCTTGTTGACTTAATTAAATATCTTTAAAGTTGTTTTAGATATTTGATCAAGTTGAACAAATGAAATTCAAATGAATGAATGAAATTAATATTTTGTATATGCCTTTGTCAAATTCGGCCAAGGCCTTTCTAATGCAAGTATATATTGTTTTTCATTTCATTTGGAAGTTAAACTAATACATTTTAAAGAAAACTCCATTAATGGAAGCAAATGAAGCTTGTGAGAAAGAAAGAAGAAATCAAAGAAAGCTTGGATTTTAGTGAGTTTTTCCAACTTGCTATTAGAAAGGAAAATGTTCCTTAGGATCTAGGCTTAACATATGATGTTCTTAGGTTATTTCTTTCTTTATTCCTTGTGTTTTGTTGATGGAAGTTTTGATGGAAGTGTTGAGCATGTATGATGAAGGAAAGTTGTGACTATTGTAGTTATAAGCTTTCTTTTAAGGTTTTGGAAACCATGTTGCTAATCTAGAGTTGTTGACCCACTCTTAGATGACCTAGATTTGATCTTGAGTTGTTTCATTGTGTTGAGACTATGATTGGATGAAAGAAAGATGATTGAAGTGTTGTATTTAACCAATTTGGTCTAATTTGTCCAATTTGATGAAATTGAAAAAATAGGGTTCATGACCAATTCCAAATTTGGGCATTTTCATATATGTTGTGTATTTGGATGTGTATATGATGCATATAAAGTTTCATGTTGATTGGATTACATTTGGATGTGTTTTGAGACATGAAATGACAAAAGGCACAAAATGCCCACCATTGGGAGCATTCGGCCAAGGATGATAAAATTTGGGGATTTGGTTGCTTTTGGTGTTTTGATGTTTTGAACATGCTAAGTTCATCTTAGAAATGATTTAGAATCATTCAAAATTGATTAGATCAATTTCGGACTAAAATGGACAAAATACCAAAGTAAGGGTAATTTGGTAAATTCACCTAAATATGATTTATTGAATTTTATTTCATAATTTGATTATAGGATAATTAAATAAATATGTTTATTTAATTAATCCGAGAAAAAGTTTTGAAATCGGAAGATACGATCTTCCGCCGCTTCCGCTGCGTTACCGGATATTCCCCCTAAAACCCCTACACCTTTAAGGTAGCATTTCTCCTCTGGTAGTCCTAATACTCGCCCATTTGTAGCTTCACACTTATCGGTTATAGGTGGTTCAATTCTTTTCTTTAGAGCTTTTTTTTTTCATTTTCAACCATACCACACATCATAACACAATCAAATCAAGGATATACATTTAGGCGAACAGTCATTCACCGACCTACAATTTCTTCAATTAGTCACTTTGCTAACTATTTAGGTTTTCACTGCTAAGAACCATAATCAAGTGCTTACGAGTCTAACATAGATCAATTACTCAAAGTATCAGATAAAATCACATCAAGAGTTTATTGTTTCTAAGATTTCTCCCTAAAGCAAACGATTTCATCATTGGACTTATGCCTAACTATAAGGACTAAGAACAAACAAATTTTTTTTTTCTCATTTTTTCTTTTTTTTTTCTTTTTTTTTTGATGGCCCCTCCCGATGGTCTTTCTATCCTTGCCGTAAAGTTTTCTGTTCATTGGTTTCCTTTTCCCCGATATCCATGTTTGCTAGACTCCTCCTGACAAGTTTTCTTTTACCCCTAACCCAACGGATATCTATGATGGCTTTTAAGACACAAGGGTTAACATGATGCATGAGATGCATGAAATCTACGTGGTTATCAAAAAAACATATATTCTTCCAACCTTGTATCTCCCCATTCGTGGTAAGTCCATTTATGTCCTAGGTATGGCTTATTTCATGTACCAATGTGGGGTACACAGAATCGTTCTCTCCTATGCTACGGGGTGAACCTCGGCCACTTCTGTCCATTTCCATCGATAAAAGACAAAGACCGCCCATTTACAACATGGACTAAGCCTATTATGGGATCACGCCATTGTCTAGAAACGACGAATTGGGTCTTCGGTAATCATGGTCATGGGGATAGACTTGGAAGCATCCAAAAATATGCAAACATGTCGTAACAATACGTATCCTTTCTGGATGAAAGCCAGTGCGGATATCGAACTCATGCTTCTAGCATATTTGGATCATATTTGGACTTCTTAAACCCATCAAGGTTTTCATACAAGTTGGTCCATTATCATTTCAAAGCATTCAATCATATTATTGTGTGGTGCAAACTTGTCCCAGTTGCAAAAAGCCCAACAAGTTTACACTTTTGCCATAACGTGGCTAAACAAGTTCAAATGATATGGGGCCCAAACACAAAGCGGCCCAACAATATTTTAGAAGCTTTCGGCCCAATTGTCATAAGACACGAACTCGTCCCAATTGAAATGGCCCAACAAGTTCACAACTCATGACAAAAGGTCCAATTGAATCCAAATGATAATAGTCTCAAACACAAGCATAAAGGGATGGCTTCTATTGGTCATAAAACTATGGTTCACATTAGGGTTTATAGAAGTGTAGACAAAGGCTCTCGTCGGCGAATGATTGCCCACAATTGGGTCTCCCCACTCAAGGGTTCGGACGACCAAGTGAGCGCACCCTTTTTTATACGCTAAGGTACGTGCCAACGAGTGATGATACATGAATGACTGTAAGATGGATTTCTTATTGAAGATTCCCCAGAGGGAGGGTGTAGTGAACTCTCTTAAATACCCTTGCCTCTTAAGCTCTTATCGCCTTGGTGACAGGAATAAACAATAGGTCTTCCAAATTAGTCCATCACGGTAAAAGTTAAGTAAATGATTATCTGGACGTCTTCACATCTTTTCTTTTTGGTTATGAAAAGGTAGTGAGTGAAGGAAGACACCAAATCATTACCCAACTCTAATAATGCCTTTGGTTAAACCCATTGGTCCTAACCCACTTGCAGACACGGTTAACTAAAGCAAAAATCACAAACATTACAAGACATTATTTTGGGGCCGATTCTCTATCCCCAGTGGAGTCGCCAGACTGTAGGACACAGAAATCGGCGATGTTGTTCCAGGCTTGTGGCCCGGTCGGGAGTACGGAGTAGGCCGCGGGGGACTAAATCGGAGAAATAAAATGGAGTCGCCACCCAACATGAACTGGGAAATGATTTAAGGCCGCACTCACCCCTCGCAAGGGAAGACCTCAAATCGTTGGGTTCGGAATGGTCCCTTACTTATGTCGTTTGTAATGAACAGATTTATGCAATAATATAACCAAGTCTACGCAACATACACATGCAAGAATAACCTATATCTAAGTTTGCACATATAGGGGTAATTGAAATAAAAGCGAGCACACAATCACATGAACATATCAAATGGATAAATACGGAAACATAAATAAATAATAACTATAAAAGCATAAGTATTAAAGAGTGATAATTAAGCATATGATGCATAAAGGAAAAATTAAAGAGACAAACATGCATAAAACATGATAAAGGAATCTGTCTAGTGTGTGTGCGTTTGTGTAGTGTTCGTAAACGCGTTCGAACGGTAAACAGAATGCACGCATTCGAGTACCGTTCAGAAACGTGTTCGAACGGGATAAGCCCGAATGTATGCATTCGAGCAGCATTTGATAACGCGTTCGAACGGGCTGAGGCAGAATGCATACATTCGTGTAGCGTTTGATAACACGTTCGAACAGGATCATAAAAATGACATCTATAATCACATAAAACACATGTATGAGTGTTTCTCCGAGCGGTAAGTGGAGTTGTATCCCAAGTACAGACCGCACTACCGTCCATTCGGATTCGGCTACGGAATTTACTTCTGGGTTTCCATCCGATATACCATGAGAAGCAACACTCAACCACTAACCCACTATTGACATACATGAAACATGATAATGCATATGACCATAAATAACCGAAGAGAACAAAACAAATGCGGAATAATAAAACAACAATAAACGGAAATTAAATGCGAAATAATAAAAGACTAATAATAATTTGAAATAAATGCGAAACAATAAATATGTGGCTAAAGAACTCGGCTGTTTTCAATATAGGACTTTACATACCCGGTTGGACGTATTCCACGTCCAACCGAGCATATCGTTTCCAAGATGACAAGGTAAAATATAACAAAGGGTGCCCTCAGGTCTTACCTTTTTAGTCGCTTCTTGGAAGTGTGTTACGTGGTCGTCGGAAGGGTTAACGCTCCGCTACTTTTCCAGTTCACTGGTTCAGTTTCACTGCCATTTTGCTCACTGTTTTCTCCACTTTTCGATTCAGTTTCGCTGCTGTTTTTGTCTCTGTTTTGGCACTGTTTTCAGGGACTGTTTTAAGGGGTTTAGAGACTGTTTTCAAGGGTGAGTATTTTTAGGGTTTATTACTTTGTGTTCTTGAATGAGAGAGGGGAGGCTGCCGAGTCTTCTTTAGCTATTAGGGTTTATTTGTTTTGTTGGCTTTGAGAGAGAGAGGATAAGAGAGAGAGAGTAGAGATGGAGGCGAGAGAGAGAGGGAGAGTTGTGGGGAATGAGAAGTGAGCTCCCTAGGGTTTTAGTTTGTGTGTCTTTTTATAAGAGTGGGTTAGGGTTGTCCTTGTATGGGTAGGAAATGGAGATTGTGTGATCATGGGGAAGATTTTATTAGTTTGTTATAAGGAAATGATTTCTTTAGTTTTAGAAAGGTGATTTATTTAGTTTAGGAAAGGGATTTAGGTGATTTGATTTGATTTATTTAATTTAGGAGGGAGATTTGATTTGATTTGATTTGATTTGATTTGTTTTAATTTAATTGGATTTGATTTAATTTGGAATGTGATTTATTTAATTTGGAATGTGATTTATTTTAATTTAGGAAGGGGGATTTGATTTAATTTAGACATGTGTTTTAAATGTTTTAATTATTTTGGATTGGGCTTGGAGGCTTGGTTCTTTGGGCTTGGGTGTGTGGCTTTGGATAAGTGCGGGGGTTCGAGGCTTAATATTTTAAAACAGGGATTAATCGAGCAAACTTGAGGCCGAATAGCGAGTTAAATTTGTTGATGTATTTATTTCTTGAATTTTCCCCTTCCGACGTCCGTTTCCCGCGAATTCCGCAACTTAAATAGTAGTGCCTCCATACGAGGCTCATCATTGGGCTTCATGCAAAAATGCAGTGTCTACAGGTCCTTCAACTTTTCAAGAATTGCACTTTAGTCCAAATTGGTTCAAAATCATTCAAGATCAATTCCAATCAACGCCAAAATTAATATGTATCATATATACATCATTAATTAACACATATATGAAAAGCCCCAAATTTGGAGAGGGTTATGAACCCTAATTTCTCAAAATTGTCCAATTGGCCAATTAACACCAAATTAATAAAATTCAATACTTTAATTCAATCCTTACTACACCAAACAAGTCTCACCACCATGAAACAACTCAAAAATAATTATAGGTCATTTATGAGTGGCTAAGCAACTCTAGAATGGCAACCAAATCATCTAATGATTAAAAGTGTGCTTCTAACCCTTAATAAGCAAACTTTGTTTATATACATGCATCCATCTTTCTATCAAGTTCACAACCATCAAAATACAACCATAAAATAGTACAGAAAAATCTAAGCTACACATATTGAAGCCTAGGGTCTTAGAAACATTTTTCATTAAGAAGAAAGTAAGAAAAACATACAAAATCCCAAGATTTCCAAGCCTGTTTTGCTTCCTTTCTTCTTTTCTCTCAAACTCCTTTTTGTATTTGATTTAGGGTTCTTAGATTATGAAACAAAAATGAAAAAGATGGCTTTATAATTTCCTTCAAGTGTCCGAAATTCAAGGGAAAATATTAGCCATATATTTTCCAATTTTGTTTATTTCATTAATAAATGTTGGAAAATGATTTGATTAAAAAAGTTGTATTTATCCAATAAATATCACACTTGTACTAATTAAATCAAGCAATTTATACCAATAAAAATGTTCATTCCAACCAATTAAAAAGTGTCATTTATCTTACTTTAATAAAGTAAAAGAAATTTATCATTTAATTAATTTAATTATTCAACATTTGAATAATCAAATAATTAAATACAAATATCTTAAATATATGTATTATATTTACATTAAATAATCAATTACATATATTAATTATAAAAGTCAAATATCACAATTTGATATTTAATAAATGGCCGAATGATCTCAAACGCATGTATTATCGTTTAACCGTTAAACAACTTATAAATAATCATTATTATTTATAAATGTTTCCCTAGTGCTCTACGAGTATGTTTCATTAGTGAGACTCTCTAGATTCAGGCATATCCGTCATGAAATCTAATTTCGTGTCCATAATCTACCCATCTATAAATTATGACAAACACAGATAAACTCGCTGAATCATACAGGTTGAGGTCATCGCATACGTATAATCCCTCCGTCCCAGGTATTCGGATTATCCCAGAGATATAGATAAAAATGTCAAATCTCTATAGGTATAATCCTATCGATGATTCTATTAGCAATCTCTTAATAACACTTAGAACTTACTTCTACAGTGTACCACAGGGCCATAGGTTTAACAGATTGCTAATTGCACATTGAATATCTATGCTCTGTACAAAGAATTGACAGATTCTATCTTGATACGCACATGATATCATGAGGATCAGTCCACATCCAACGAACAGATGGAGGTATGATCTAAATAGATCGGTGACGTGATTGCCATCAAAATGTGGAGGATACCTCATACATCCACAGTGATATCTCAAGTCGAAGGACCATTGTGCTCACTTGACCTGAGAAGATTTATATTGACGTTGGTGTACCATCTATTAGGAAATCTTCGGTGAGTCGTTCAGTGTTTATCCACTATAAATACCTACACGTCTATACGAGTCTCCACAGACTCATGATTCATTGGATAAACCATCGGATCAAGTCTCGATATACGACATGTACTGGTCTCAACGAATTTTACTAACCGACCCGTGTTAGTAAATCTTGACCAGGAACTTTATTTGATAATATACTTCTTGTAGTGATACTTTCTAATGTCAATTACAAACCATTTTGTAACTGCGCACTATATTATATATTATCGGGTCTTTGTCTAATATATATATATCACTAAATCATATTTAGTTTCAATCTAATCGTAATTAGATTGAATATGTATATAAAAGCAAGAAGTATTACCATAAATAAGTAATATTACGGAAAAATGAATTGTTCGTATTCATGAATAGGACATGAATATGATCCGGATTGGCACTCTGAGCACTAACCCTAACAATTTCTCTCACTTGCTCTAGTGTCAATCCACGGTATCATATACAAATCTAAATATATATCACATATGCATGGTCCTCAAGAGCTGACCTTTCACTCAAGAGGTAGACAACAACAAGTAAGACTGCTATAACATATTGAGTTTGTCTAACAAACCCAAAACGTTTCCTTTAACTTGCATCATTCATATTTTGTATAACCTAAGTTATGCATTAATATGACTCAGATGCTATATATCAATATTGTGTTATAACTACAGAATTGTCCAAGTATTTAAGGATCAGGTCCAAAATACTTTGCAGACAACTGCAAGCATAACACCAATATCAAAACTTCTAATTTATAAGGTCACTTTGAAACTTCAAAAGTCAACACTTCATAAGTTACAATTAATTCCACTTACACAGTAGAATCATTCGTGACACTCCAACTGCATCTTTTTTCTGACTCTTTTATGATGTAGACCATCTAACATCATAATTAGACTCAAACTAATCAGACCCTCGTGGTTGCAGACTATATTCTCCATGAATAAGAAACTCGTTCTTAATATCTCAAAGATAACAAAGAACATATTTCAGACACATCCTATGGTCTATAACGTATCAAAATAGCTCGTAACAATTATGATTAAATTGATGTCTTTTAGTCATTTATAATATCGTATTCATTACGCCATCATCCTATGATGCATATGATTGTTTAGACATTCTAATCAATTTCTCTTACGAGTAAGGAATCATTTTTTATGAAAGATGAATACAATATACATGATACACACTAACTGTCAAATAGTTATACTAATTGTCAAACAGTTAGTCTTGATGTGTCTCTTATTAGATCATATCTAATGCACGACTAATGAGAGTATCTCACAAGTCTCTTATTTTATATCATATATAAAACTTTATATCAAATATAACAAAGACTACTCCCACTGCTTTCACGGAGAAAATAAGACTTAAGTAAATCTTTTACCTTGTGACCTTCTCATTATTACATTAATAATGATAATGTCGTTAGGATATACAATACTAGAAAGAAATTTGTACGCTCCCACTAACCCTACTAACATATATGATTTCTCTATGTTTTGATAGAATCAGACAGTCTAACTGTAATCAAAATTAGAGATCTGGAAGGCTTACCCGAGTCTACAATAGTCTCTATAAGCTAGTTTATCAAACTGTGATCTTAGCAGAATACAAACTCCAGGGCCATTCTAGAATGAACTCTTGCAACAAAAAAAATCACAATGGATCTCTTATTCGAAAAAATCATTCAGGAACGCCATTTTGCATTCTTTAGCCAAAAATATAGTTTATTATCAACATTAACCAACAAATCTTTAATTGTTCAATTAGTGTGACTAGAGACAAGTTTCCTCAGAATCTATAATAGATTGCTGAGTATAAAGGTCAAACCTTTAATAAGCTCACTTTATTTTTGCTGCGCAAACAATTTACACATTTTATGAACGATTCATAACAAAAGCTTAATCAAGTTCAAAAATTGATCGTAGTAAGCTACGAACAATCTTAGATCTATGGTCCAATGCTAACTTCCGAAACCGATATCAGATATCACTCCCACTATAAGTTATAGGATAATTTTCTTCGATAAGAAAACATCAGAACCATTAAGTATCAAATACTTTGTAAATGATTATGACATCCTATTGGACTTATATGGAAGCTGTCTAAGGGTTTTTCATCTTATTAATTACGTAGTTCTATTGATAGTTTATCACTCTCACAATTAACTTCAATAAGTCAAGTCTTTTCTACAATCGTTAACATCTAATGTTACACACCAAGTAATAAAATAATTTTATTACTCGGGATCATAGAAAATATATTTTATCAAATAGAATATAATATTCTATTAAATAGAATAAATGATAAACTTTTGCTTGTACCTCCAAGGCGCAAGTACTTTTCAATTATATAACCATTATACAAAAGAAAGATTCAAATCAAAACTTTTCGAAATTCGAATTTTCTATTTATACATATTATATAAGTAATTGTAGAAACTGATGAAACCTTAATTAAAATGATGAATTAAAGTTACTGGAGCATATCCCCAAGAGTATTGAAACTAATTCGGTAACACTCAATATCAAACGAATCAAATCATATAAGATTCGATTTCTCCCACTGACCAATTCCATCACAATGGAATCGTAGAAGAATAATATTGAGTAAGAATCATATTCATTGAATAATCTTAGAAATAATTGTCATAAATTCATATGTTTGATCACATCAAACATATTTAAACAAATCAAAAAACTCACGATGAATTTTAATGATATAGTTTTCAAAACTTCAAATCGAATATCTTTGAACTAGTCAAAATATTTTATTCGCATTTCATCAGAAACATATTAAAAGCTCTCAAACCATTCAAGACATTCAATATGTGTTCTTCTAGAAACATGTAACTAATTCATGACTGTTAGGGATATGCCCTATACCCAACTTGTGGATGGGCTATATGTACATGTATTTGTAATATTTTCATTAATTGATAAAATGGCAATCTTTATTATACATGTCTTACATAAATTATATGAATCATCAAACACTGTAATAAAACCCTTGGAGTAATAAGCTGATGGCTTCCACGCCTTATGAGAATCATTACTCTTAAACGTTCATAGTCATAGTTTTGTGAATAATCTGGGCGTTCACAAAGCGGAGAGACTAGCATGATGATATGATCTGCCCTTAAGTGGGGTAGCCGATCTCATATGCTACTAGCGGAGATTCGTCCGCTTGGTGTATCACATGGATGCATGAGTTGCTCGTGTCCATCGAACTGATCGCTAAAAGTTTTCACATTGAGTGTTTATCTCATGTGTCTATGAGAACTTTCATGTATCGATTGTATGACTAGTCCTTAGACTTGAGGTCTTTACAATCTTATGTGTGGATCAAATGACTTTGACATTCTCCTTCTCTGGTTCAAAAAATCTGGTCATAAGGGTATGATTAGGTCATTTGTTGAAACACATGAAGTTTGTAAAGATACAACAGAGAATCGCCACTCTCTCGGATAATATTTTCTTATAAGAGTAGTATTCTAGTTCGCGGGTTGATATGTGTGATCAGTGCTTGAGACTGTGGCCGCAACGGAAGAATCATGTGAGATTCTTGGGTTAGCACGATTCATGACACTATCAACATCATACATTTGACTATATGGGTAGACATTTTCCATACCCTAGGTCAAACGGTGAGGATACAGTGAGGCGATGGACCGTATCATATGTAAATCGCATAGAGAATGGGTATATATCTTTCTTTCTCATTTGGGGCATTGACATATTGCTAGATGTCAATCTTGGTCATTGAAATCGAACGACCATCTGATCAGAGGATAATTTATGTTCGATTAAATTGTCACGATTCATTTCATGTCCAACTTGAGGGGAACCCAAAAGGTGACACACAACAAAGTCGAAATCAATGGTTAACAGTGCACAGTACAAATTTAACAGCATATATGATTGATGTATGAATTGTTCATAAATGGTTCAATGTGTTTAATTATTGAACAAATCATTTATGAGGTTCCATAGTGGCTTAGGGATTGGTGAATGATGATAGGGGCACTTTTGGAATTGGAATAAATAAATAAATAAATAAAAAACGTGAATAGTAATATGAATAGTAAAAAAATTTATTTGTTATTTGTTTTAAATTCCAATTCGGCCCAAACTCTTATTAGGGTTTTATAATCTCATTAAACCACTAAATTAAGATCCAATGGCTAAGATTAAATTATCATTTATCCCACATCGAATTCTTAATTAATTTTGTTGTCTTTGGAGCACCTATATAAACCCAATGAATTCTTTACAAATTTTTGCACCAAACCTTTCATATCTTGGGTTTATATAAGTGAGCAACTCTAAATTTTAAGAGTAAGCCACTGATTTTGAGGATCCTTAAGTCTAATTGACTAGAGGAACCTCGAGTTAAAAGTTTTAAGGTATTTTCCTAGGCTAGCACCAAGGGCAAAATACATGTGCACTCAAGGCGTAGTCTTGCCATTGAGTTTTGGCTTTGGTGTGTGCACCTTTGGAGGCCACACACTTGGGTGGCTCTTTGGAACGTGGAAGAGCTTGCTGAGCTCAAGAAAAGCTTGTAGATTGGAGGGAAGACTGGAAGAGTCTTCGGTTCAAGTAAGTCTTTTTCTTTCTTTATTTTAATTAGAGTTCTTATGATAGTTAGCATGTTTAGGTTTATGTTCTTTGCATGTTTTATGAGTTTTTATGCTTAGAATATATAGTAACATGCCTAGGCTTGTAGAATAATCAAAACAAATGGGTCTTAGGCAAATGGATAGCGGCATCATAATTTAATTTATTAAATTTTCCGCTGCACACTCGCGGCCGCTTCCCAACAATGACTGTTCATTAACTAAGTTACGAAGTAAAGAAAACTATCCAAGACAATTTCTAATTCATGAAACTATATACATCTAATGTATTAGTTTGATAAATCTGTGGTCCAATGACGATCATTGGTTAAATGAGATTTAATCACTTCCTGAATACAATATTCATTAAATGGATAAGGATATGTGGTATGATCTCGTATCAAACCATCTTTTACTATAGAGAATAAGCATCTAATGTTTTTGTGATAAAATCTCATAAAACACTGTTCTAAGTTATTTAGTTAACCGAATATCTTTCTTAATGTTTATCTCTTGATCAATGACACTACTAGTTATTTTAAAATATGTAATAATTATTTATAAAGAACAAGTAACTATCCAATAGTCGCAAGTTCTGATATCAAATATCAAGACAATTATTAAATAATATTTTAAATAATTAGACGGGAGATTCGATATCCAATACCTATAGTTGTCATATTGTGAAAATCGATATTTCCTATACACAACTATACGCATCTCATTTCTTTAGCTTCATGATTTGCCTTCAACTATTCACAACAATTGTAAATAATTGATTAGCAAATTGTGTCAGACACATTACCTCTAAAGGTCACTAAAGCCAAGAAACATCATTATCATATAAACAAATATCTAATGGGGTTTTCTTAATTCCAGTCAAGAATCTCGAGACATGAACTAATTCACGTCAATTCTTATTGCAAAAGAAACTATTCTCTCTAGACTAATATATCATAAAACGGATATTTATTTAGATTACCTATTGTGACTTAGAAACTAAGTCACTAACCATCTTGATTTTTTAAGAAAATCGGAACAACAGTTCCCGATAGTTTTAACTAATCTAACAATATCCAAGCCTACTCTAAATCTAGAACCTATTCTAGAAATCTGCAACCATAAGGAAAGTCAGAAAACATATACAAATAATATGCATGCAGTGGATTAGAAGTTTTAATTCTATCAACAATATAGAATAAGGAAAACATACGCGGCAATTTTCATAATATTACACACTGCCTTAGTTATGAAATTTTTAACTTAGTAGTGCCTCCCACTATTTTACGTAATACCGTAATCCCCAACAAAAAATGGGAATTTAATGATGAAATTGAATTCTATAGTGAGGGTGGACCCCATGAATATATTTCGACTCACAACTTTTGCACGTTCTTCCCTACGTATATTCATTAGGTAGACAACTCATTGTCAATCACTCACTAGTGACTCCTAGGTTCCGGTCCTTGTCGTTTCTCATTGTGATAGCTTTGGAACGTTCACAAGGAGACGTACCAAGGTTAAACTTGTCAATGATAAATTAAAGATACTTGCGTAGTCCGGACAGCTTTGACACGTTCAGGATTTCCGCTTTCGCTTGAATTTATCTAGCATCACATATACATCCAGTATGGATAAATTTATATCAACTACACCCTCACTGCCTTGACACTTTCTCGGATGCAGCCATAGAAAAGATATCCAAAATCGTATTGACAAGACGGACCAAGAAATATGCATCCAATACATATTACTTTAAAACCTTATTAATTATTGATTTTCCACAAAGATGTTACGTATTTAAATTAATCAAATTAAATAAATACAAGCATGAATCAAGTAAAAACAAATTTAAACATTGAATTTAAAGACATATTCATATCATGTGTTCAGGTTCAGACCTGCTATGATACCATTTTTGTTGGGATTTTGGGCAAAATATCCGGGTTACGCAGCGGAATGCGAGAAAATCAAATTTTCTCATTTCTTTAATTTTTCTTTGGTAATTAAAATAAACTTATTTATTTTAATCACTCAATACTCAAAAACATAAATTTTAACCCAGAAATCATAATTTCAGTAAATTACCATACAACCCCAAAATTTTCCATTTTAATCATTTTAGTCCTAAGTTGTTCAAAACAAGCTTAGGTGATTTCCAATCAAAACCAAAATGATTTGTATGTCAAATATACATTAAAAACAGAATTCAAAAATATTTTCCAGATTTTTCAGTAATTACGGAAATGCCCCAAAACTTTACATTTTGATCATTTTAGTCATAATTTGTCAAATACATAATTAGGTTATTTCAAATCACTACCAAAATGATCTATACATGTCTTATACATGAAAATACAATTTTCAATTCAAGAAACCAATTTTTCCCAAATTACCGAATAGGTCCCTCAACTTTCCAAGAATTGCTCTTTAGTCCAAATTGGTTCAAAACCATTCAAGATCAAGTCCAATCAACACCAAAATTAATATGCATCATATATACATCATTAATTAACACATATATGAAAAACCCCAAATTTGGAGAGGGTTATGAACCCTAATTTCTCAAAATTGTCCAATTGGCCAATTAACACCAAATTAATAAAATTCAATACTTTAATTCAATCCTTAATACACCAAACAAGTCTCACCATCATGAAACAACTCAAGAACAATTCTAGGTCATTTATGAGTGGCTAAGCAACTCTATAATGTCAACCAAATCATCTAATGATTAAAAGTGTGCTTATTAACCATTAATAAGCAAACTTTATTTATAGACATGCATCCATCTTTCTATCAAGTTCTCAACCATCAAAATACAACCATAAAAGAGTATAGAAAAATCTAAGCTACACATATTGAAGCCTAGAGTCTTAGAAACATTTTTCATAAAGAAGAAAGTAAGAAAAACTTACAAAATCCCAAGATTTCCAAGCCTTTTTTGCTTTCTTTCCTTTTTTCTCTCAAACTCCTTTTTGTATTTGATTTAGGGTTCTTAGATTATGAAACAAAAATAAAAAAGATAGCTTTTATAATTTCTTCAAGTGGCTGAAATTCAAGGGAAAATATTAGCCATATATTTTCCAATTTTTTATTTCATTAATAAATGTTGGAAAATGATTTGATTAAAAAGTTGTATTTATCCAATAAATATCACACTTGTACTAATTAAATCAAGTCATTTATACCAATTAAAATGGCCATTCCAACCAATTAAAAAGTGTCATTTATCTTACTTTAATAAAGTAAAAGATATTTATCATTTAATTAATTTAATTATTCAATATTTGAATAATCAAATAATTAAATACAAATATCTTAAATATATGTATTATATTTACATTAAATAATCAAAATACATATATTAATTATAAATGTCAAATATCACAATTTGACATTTAATAAATGGTCGAAAGATCTCAAACGCACGTATTATCGTTTAACTGTTAAACGACTTATAAATAATCAGTATTATTTATAAATGTTGCCCTAATGCTCTACGAGTATGTTTCATTAGTGAGACTCTCTAGATTCAGGCATATTCGTCACAAAATCCAATTTCGTGTCCATAATCTATCCACCCGTAAATTATGACGAACATAGATAAACTCGTTGAATCATACATGTCGAGGTCATCGCATACGTATAATCCATCCATCACAGGTATTCGGATTATCCTAAAGATATAGATAAAAACGTCAAATCTCTATAGGTATAACCCCGTCAACGATTCTATTAGCAATATCTTAATAACACTTAGAACTTACTTCTACAGTATACCACGGGCCCAAGGATTTAACAGATTGCTAATTGTACATTGAATACCTATTCTCTGTACACAGAACTGACGGATCCTATCTTGATACGCACATGATATCATGTGGATCAGTCCACACCCAACGAACAGGCGGAGGTCTGATCTAAATAGACCGGTGACGTGACTGCCATCAAAGTATGGAGGATACCTCATACATCCACAGTGATATCTCAAGTCGAAGGACCACTATGCTCACTTAACCCGAGAAGATTCCTATTGACATTGGTGTACCATCTATTAGGAAATCTTCGGTGAGTCGTTCAGTATTTATCCACTATAAACACCTACACGTCTATACGAGTCTTCCCAGACTCATGATTCATTAGGATAAACCATCGGACCAAGTCTCGATATACGACGTGTACTGGTCTCAACGGATTTTACTAACTGACCCGTGTTAGTAAATCTTGACTCTGAACTTTATTTGATAATATACTTCTAGTTGTGACACTTCCCAATGTCAATTACAAACTACTTTGTAACTGTGCACTACATTATATATTATCGTGTCTTTGTCTAATATATACATATCACAAAATTATTTTTAGTTTCAATCTAATCGTAATTAGATCGAATATGTATATAAATGCAAGAAGTATTACCATAAATAAGTAATATTACGGAAAAATGAATTGTTCGTATTCATGAATCGGACATGAATACGATCCGGATTAGCACTCTGAGCACCAACCCTAACAAATGAAACATTATTTATTAAAAGTTAATAAAATATTAAGATCTCACATCTAGAGACAAATCCTAAAATAAATGAAGCATAAAGTCCTCAAAAGTACTAATGCATGATCTTTATGTTATGTATTGAGATACTTATACGTAGATATCAATATGCATAGACAAATGAGAACTGGATAAATATGATATATGATATACATACATAAATATAGATGCATGATCTTTAAAGGTATATCAAAGCTTTACTTAGCTCACAGCTATAAGAACAATATGAAAGGATGAATGAGTCATCTGACATAATGGCTCACCTAAGAAGTTGCATGGTGAATGCAGTGATACAGTTAGATTTGAAGTAACTAGCAAACTCTTCAGAATGAGGATATCAAAATGGTCATCGGTTTCAGATCATGTGTTGAAGATGATCAATTTGATTGAGCAAGCTGAAACATTTGATGTAGTCTTTGATTTCAAGATCAAAGTTGATCTTGTTCTCAATTCACTTCCTAATACCTTCACATATTTCATCACCAACTTCAACATGAACAAATTAATTAAATCTACCCTTTCACTAGCTAAGCTTCATGGACGTCTTAAGTCATATAAGAAAACCATGAAAGGTGGTAGTGGTGATGATAATAGACAACTCTTATCATGTTTCACCCTACAAAGGATAAGAAATGTGTCTCTAAGAAAATGAAGCCCATTGGAGGTGTGTCCAAGACTAAGTCCAAGAATAGAAGGAAAATGATGAGTGTTACCATTGCAAGAAGTTGGTCACTGGAAGAGGAACTATCTTCTTTATCTGGCAAGTTTGAAGAAATCTGTCAAAGGTATATCCTCTTTTTTATTATTGTAACCGACCTTAGTGTTTGTTTTGATTCTCATGCATGTATATTATATTATGCTACAACACCGTATATTTGTGTTTCTTTGCAGATTCTAACAAGTAAGAAGTTACTCAAGGGAGATGAAGTGAACTTGAAAGTTGGAAATGGAGCAATTATTGCTGCAACCATGATTGAGACATGTCATTTACCTCTACCTTCAAGTTTTATTACTTTGAATAAAATTTTGTATTTTTCTACTGCAATAAGGAACATTATT
Source organism: Zanthoxylum bungeanum (assembly GCA_019454045.1). Classification (NCBI taxonomy): domain Eukaryota; kingdom Viridiplantae; phylum Streptophyta; class Magnoliopsida; order Sapindales; family Rutaceae; genus Zanthoxylum; species Zanthoxylum bungeanum. Next base: position 9,646 of record SKCR01019302.1, on the reverse strand, counting down.
TCCATTCCTATTTTAACTCAATGTAATTATAAATTTCATTTTGTTAATGGGAAATGCAAGATTTATTTTTAGGAATAAATTTATTGGCACTGCGATAAATACAAATGATTTATATGTCTTTCAAATGCATGAGAAAAATAACAAATAATGTAATGCAATCACTAACAAAAGACCTAGAGATAACATCAATGATAAATTATCTCTTACATTTAAAACTATGTCATATAGGAGACAAAAGGATTATAAAATTGGGTAAATAATATTTGATTAAGTCATTAGATTCAGAACCTTACCAAACTTGTGAATCATGTCTACTTGGAAAAATGAACAAGTCACCTTTCATTGGACGAAATGAAAGGGCTAAAGATTTGTTAGAATTGATTCACACAGATGTATGTGGGCCATTCAATATAATGGCAAGATAAGGTTTTCAATACTTCATTACCTTATCGAAGATTATTCTCGATATGGATATTTGTACTCAATGAATCATAATTATATTTTTTTGAAAAGTTCAAAGAATTTAAAGTGAAGTGGATAAACAAACATGAAAAAGTATAAAATTTTTACCATTAGATTGTGAAGGAGAATACTTAAGTACCGATTTCCAAGATTATCTCAAGGAACATGACATTATATCACAATTGACGCCACTATATACACCACAACATAATAGTGTATCGGAACGTAGGAATCATACATTATTAGATATTGTACGATATATGGTCAGTTATGTTGACTTACCAACGTCAATGTGGGGATATGTTATTCAGACCGCTTTACATGTTCTTAATAGAGTTCTTTCGAAATCGGTCCTAAAAATTATGTATGAGATATGGTATGGTAAACAACCTAACTTAAGTTATTTAAAGATTTGAGGATGTCCAGTTTTTATCAAAAGAGTCTTTTTAGAAAAGTTGGAACTACGATCTAAGAAGTTTCATTTTATTAGTATCTCAAAGATTCGATGGGTTATTATTTCTATTTTCTTTCTGATCAAAGAATTTTGATCAGTAGACATACTACTTTTCTTGAAGAACAGTTCGCTCAAGATGAGAGTGAAGCAATGAAATAGAATTAGAAGAAGAATCCTCTGAAGAGGAAATTTTGAACAACTGAATGATCAATTTCAAGAGGAACAACCTAAAAAGGAACAGTCACCACTTATTGAGACACAAGCTCTACGTAGATCTACTAAAATATCACTATAAGGTACACTTTAACCAATCAAAGAAATTTTGAATCTTATTTGATTGGTGAAGCAGATCATATTGATGATCCTCGTAGCTATGAGTGATTAGGGCAATATACGAATAAGTTAGATGTATATGATATCGGTTAATTTTATCCGAACTAAAAATTATTTTAAAAGTCAATTTCGCCCGCCGTATTGCTTCCACTGTATTTACCCCAACACCAACAGCATACATGTGGGTTGTAGCAGTATAATAATTGAAACACAACTCTATAATTAATATCAATAGCACTCTTTTTTTGAACCAGGATCAAAAAAAGGCTAGACTTGGAAAAGTTCAACCATAATTTAAGTCTTGTTTATTCAAGTTCGGACATGAGAAAATACAATAAGAACGTTAATTCAAAATTCTAAAAGTTGAGCTTTTCCAAAAACTTGAAAACATTAACAAACAATACTTGAATTGGGGAAGGACCTTAACGTAACGAGTCGCAGTGCGGCAAATGTCTCACCAGCCTAACTTTATACCACATTTTTTTGAGCATATAAAAAGTGCAAGTAATTTGTGCCTACTATGTCACCGAACGTTTGCTTCAGTTTCTGAAATATCTTTTCGCCGATCAATTAGAAAATGATGGAATTTGCTGATGCATATTGTGGAAAAATACTAATCGAAATCATCTAAACCGATTTTTAAATTCGTTATGATTTTCCATAAACCAAAAAAACTGATTGGAAGAATTGAAACCAAACTCATCCAAAAAAAATGGATGAATTATGTACTTCTTGAGTTTAGTTGTTAGATTATTAATATGGTAGTTGTTGTAGTAGTTGTGTATTTAATAATATTATTGTGTATTTAATATGGTAGTTGTGTAGTTGTGTATTTAATATGATAGTTGTATAATGCCTATATAAAGACATCTCATTGTAATTCTAAATTCAAGTAAATGTGGATATATATTTTCTTCACAAATTCTCACATTGTATCAAAGCCGGGGTTCCGATCTAAGGATATGGCATTGTCTCTGTCTCCAAACAGGTTTTATCTCCTTGTCCTTATTTCCAAACAGGTCTTATCTCCTTGTCCATGTCTCCAAACATGTCTTATTTCATTGTCATTGTCTCCAAATATGTGTATTTACGCTCCAATGATCAAATAAATGATATCTTCCCCAAGTCTTTTATTTCTGGCTGTTACATAACCCTCGTTTCCAAACTTAATCTGGATTCCTCACTACCATCTTGAGTTTGAGGGGGGATGTTAGATTATTAATAATGTTAGATTATTAATATAGTTGTGTAGTTGTGTATTTAATATGTTAGTTGTGTAGTTATGTATTTAATATGGTAGTTGTATAATGCCTATATAAAGGTCTCTCATTGTAATTCTAAATTCAAGTAAATGTAGATACATATTTTCTTCACAAGCTTATTTGACCCATTTTACCTCAAAATGACAAAATTGGTATGAAATTGAACTAAAAAAATTTAATTAACTACATAATTTAGGTAAACATTGACCTAAAAAATATAATATAAAGCCATATGTTGGGTTTTTAAACACATGCCAAAAACTTGTACTTTCAAACATAGGCCCAAATAGAGGAACCAAATCAATCCAGTCCGTGAGAGAGAAAAAAATTTGTCTAAAGGCTAAATCTAAACTGACGTGTTTGAAGCTTTGAATTTTAGACCCAAATCGATTTTTATATCAAAATCAAAATTTACTGATGATTTTTTTTTAACTTATTGATTGGAATCCTTGACCAAAACTTTAACGGGAAATTATAAATCATATATCCACATTATCAAAAATATATAATCCTAAAATTTTATTCACTGATCCATCCAAAGATTACAAAGTATATCAAAAGTGTAGAAAGTATCCACCTATTTTGTATCAGATGCACACCTAATGTTTGACACACATTTCAATCGTATATATAAATTTAGTACAAATTTGATACACTTACAATCTTTATGTGGACTGATAAAATTTTTTGCAAGATTTGTATTTTTTAACTTGTCAATTTTAGAATATATGATTGATAATTGTAATACCCCTGTCACCTCGGCGTGACCCGAATAATTCTTTTTGGCATGTGGGATGCATTAAGTATCATATAATCATGCATAAGTGTATTGGTATTTGTGAAATCACTTTTGTGAAAACTCGATGAAATATTTATAGTTCCGATAGGCAATTATTTCTCTATCGCGTACCAGATAATCTTTAATATTTTGGCCTGACCATAACTTGAGCTATCAATATCCGATTTTGGTGATCTTGGTACCGTCAAAAAGCTTAGACAATAATATACAACTTTCATGTTGAGGATTTTTCCAAATTTCGAATGACGGTATTGGGTGACTATGTCAACTCATCACGCTACATCTAATGTTTCACCGAAGCGACCTAAGTGCCGACCACTTATACATTCACAATAATGATGGTATTGAGTATAAGTAATAAAAACTCATTCATATGCGTATTGATAAGACAAACAATCCAATAATTCTCCAATATTATTAATACTATTATTTAAAATAAAGTAACCATATAATTACGGGAGATTTATGACAATCAAGTCATTAACATGCTTGGATCAAAATAAAATTTTAATTTAAAACATGCAATGCATATCTAATATGACTTACGGATAATTAAATTAAAAAATTACATAAGCATAGATTAAAGTACATGTCAAGCATGCAACATGTGTTGTGTGGTTAAGATCTGCTCTGATACCGTTCTGTTGGGGCGGTTGTGGAACCCCTAAGGTCAGATTGGTACCCCGCGTAGCGAAAATGGGTGTAACCCGTAGATATCAAGCATGAGTGTATTTTTATATTATATAATAGAATATTATATTTCATTACGAGTGCATATGAAAAAATCGGGGATAAATCGAAGTCTGAAAGCTCAAAAACGAGAGAAACAAAATTCAACGCGCGTCACGCACGCGCACTTGCACACTACAGTGCTCGCGCGCACTGTAGCAACCAACACACACATACTTTTTTAAAAAAAATCATTTGATTTCCTTCAACTCTCTGCAAACAATGAGCTGTTTCCATAAAGGTGATAGAAATATGATTTTTAACCCAAATTACTTCTAATTTTTCCTAAACACTTCCAAACACCCAAAATATAATTTTTAACATAAAAAACAATATCAACACATATTAAAGAACAAAATCATGTTTTTCAAAATATCAAATACTTTTTACAAAACATAAATTTATTCAAAATACGCACATGTGTAAATTTTGAATCTAAAATACAAACCAAATAATAATCCCACAAAGAAGTAACCCTTGAATAATTCTAGGTCACTTAAAGGTGGTCAAATGATTCTAAACTGGTAGCCATAACTCCAAGCTTTCATCTAGAATTTCAAACTCTAATTTTATGTTCCATGTCCAACATGAACAAATTTGACCCAATTACAAGCATTTTGTATTTACGCTTCTAAAGCATTCATACACAAATTTATTAGCTTAATTTCAATTTCAAGTTGTATTATTATGTATCAAATACAAAAAACATAGCTCATTAGATAAGATCAAACTAACCTAATAAGCTTGAACCAAAGATATAATCTTATTCTCTTTATTGAAAAATGTATAGAACTTCCAAAACTTCTCTAAACACTTCTTTAGGCTTTTTTTTTTTTTGCCTTAATACTTACATGCTTAAAAACTTGCTCAAGCTTGCCTTTTATAGTGAAGCTTATGCAATTTTTAATTAATAAAAGTTTTAATTAATTTTTATGTGGGTTTAATCTAATTTGTCCAAATATGCATAAATAAGTGTGACTAATCACCTTTTTCTACCACTTTGATTTAATCCAATTAAATCTAGACAAAGTTTAACCAATTGATGAGTTCATTGTCTACGACTTTGATTTAATCCAATTAAATCAAGCCAAATATACCTATTATTACATATTTTGTAATTACCAAAATATCCTCCAATTGTATAGATATTTATGAAATTACAACAAACCTCTTGTGTGATTTTGGATTAATCCAATTGATCGAATTGAGTCAAAGTAAATAATTAATGTTATTCAATAACACTTAATTATTTTAATTGATAATTATAATATTAAATATTATTTATTATCAAACATTATCGGCTACCCAAGTGCTCAACGAGTACACTTCATATCGTGGGACTCTCTAAGTCTAGACACGTTCGTCATTTAAGCCTAGCTTATATGTACGCGATTCGACCACCTCTGAATTCTTGAAGAACACGAATGACCTTTCTGAACTATACAAGTTGAGGTCATCACATATGTTTAACAGTCCCTTCGTCGTAGGCTATACGAGTTGTGCTTAGGAAACATAGATTACACCGTCAAGTTTCCCAAGCGCACATCTCATATTGTCGACATGTCCATGATTCGTTACAACTAATCAAAATACCATTTCTGATATATGTGATCCACCTTAAGTGATCTGCTTTGGCCAAAATCTTAAGAATCTTGATTTACTCACATGGATTCTTTAACCCATTTTATAGTACACATACGTACCGACAGATCCTATCTTGATACACACTTGATTAACGATTGCATCGGTCTACACCCAACGAATATTTAGCGGTCAGACCATGAAAGGTCTATGATATATATGACATCAAAATGTGTAGGATCATACACAAAATCAATGCTATCTTATTGTTAAATGATCACATATGCTACTCGACTCGAAGAGATTCCTATTGACGGTACTGTGTACTTCCAACTATTAGGAATCACATATTAGTCATTCAGCATTCGCTCCAATGAATACTCACATGTCTATACGAGCTTCTCATGCTCATGGTACATCGGGTTACTCTAATTCTAATATATGACATGTGTTAGTCTTCTATGTTTAGGATTCGACCGTATTCTAAAACCAACAACTATGAGTATTTACTTTAAGAATAATTTATAATAGTAATAATATCCCAATATCGGACCACCCAGTATCCAGTATTACTACATGACTATTTTCATGTCGATGTCATTCTCAGTATATTTATATATCAAACTAATATACATTATAACATAATAATTACCATTAAAAGGATTGAAATGAAAATGAAGTTATTTTATTAATAAATAATAAAATATAATGTATAATACATTATTCAGATTGGCACTCTAAATACCAACTCCAACAAAATCACATTTGCTTAGTGCCAATCCGGATGGTACCGAAGTCTCATCTCCTCCACATGTTTATCGAATAACTTAGGAGGTAAGACATTAATAAGGGGTCTGCTATATTGTCTTATCCTTGAACATTTAAGACCACTATGTCTTTTCATTCAATAATCTCTCTAATCATGTGATATTTCATTTCCACGTGTTTAGACTTGAAACGTGCTTTCGGCTCCTTAGCTTACGCAATGGCTCCGGTATTATCATAGTATAATGGGATAAAATCCACAATACTAGGCACAATGTCAAGTTCTATGATAAAATTTCTAATCCAACCAGCTTCTTTAGCAGCTTCTGATGCCGTTATAAATTCTGCCTCAATGGTGGAATCAGGTATTGGGTCTTACTTTGAACATAACCAACTAACTGCACCATCATTAAGGGTAAATATATAAATCCGGATGTAGACTTTCTATCCTTAGTACTCTCAGAATTCGGAGTTTGTATAACCATTAACTTGTAGCTCATCTTCTCCATAAATTAGAAACTTATCCTTAGTACTCTTAAGATATTTTATGATATATTTCACGGTTGTCCAATGATCATTACTCGGATCAGATTGATATCGGCTAGTAACACTAATGTCAAAACTGATATCAGGTCTTGTACATAACAAAACATACATAATGCTTCCAATACAAGTAGAGGTGGCCACCGGTCCAGTTCAGTTCTGAACCGACCGGTTCTTTATTCCACACTTATTTGGAACCAGAACCGGAACCGACCCAAACGGTTCTGGTCCGGTTTCGCTTCCATTCTGTTTTTTTTTTTAATTTTAATAATGATTTAAAAAAAAAAACGGTTCCACCGTAGAACCGCTGGAATAAACGGTTCCAACGATTCCGGTTCGAACCGTGAGAACCGAATGGTTCCAACAGTTCCCGTCCGATTCCAGCGGTTCTTTTCAGTTCGGTCAGGGGTGAACCCTAACCGAAATGGAAATTTTCGATTTCGATTCTGATTTTGGAACCAGAACCGGTTGAAAGTTCCGAAATCGGAACCAGATTCCGATTTCAACCGGTTTAGTTTCGATTCTGAACCAGAACCGTGGCCGGGTCTAAATATAAGAAACATATGGCAAGTTAGATATTCTAACTCTCTCTTCCTCAGTCTGAGGTGTCATTTTCTTCGAAAGATGTATGTCATATCGAAAAGTTATATTTATTGTCTTGCAGTTGGTAAAATCATACTTTTCTAACAATTTATATATGTACGTCGAGTGCGACAACCATATAAGCTTCCTTACTCTATCTCGGTAAAGCCTTTTACCCAGTATATAAGAAATTTCACCATGTCTTTCATGGAGAAGTTCTTACAAATGTATGTTTTCACACTTTGCATCAATCATATATCATTCCCAATGATAAAGATATCATCTAGATACAATACAAGGAATACTATCATGCTCCCACTAACTTTCTTATAAACACACGATTCTTCCTCGTTCTTGGTGAATCTAAATAATCTAATTATCTCATCAAAACGACGATTCCAGCTTCAGGATGTTTGTTTAAGTCCATAAATAGAATTCTTGAGCTTAAAAATCAAGTTTGAAGTCTCACTAGATACGAATCCCTCTGGTTGTTCCATACAGATATCCTCATCAATGAATCCATTTAAGAACACAGTTTTCACATTCATATGTAATATCTCATAATCGTGATATGCAGTAATGGCTAAAAGAATCCTAATGGATTTTAGCATGGCTACTGGTGAAAAAGTTTCCTCATAGTCAATCCCAGGATATTGAGTGTAACATTTCGCTACCAGTCGGGCCTTAAGGTTTCCACCTTTCCATCGGGCCCTCGCTTCCTTTTATAAACTCCTTACTACTAATATGTTTAACTTCTTCAGGAAGTTCAACCAAGTCCTAGACTTGATTGTCTTGTATAGAATCCATTTCGGATTTGATGGCTTCTTGCCATTTTCCCGAATCGAAACCAATATTACTTTATACGTAATCGAATCTGTTTCCTCGAAAAGGAGAACATTGAGGCTCACATCAAAAGTTAAAAATAGCCTCTCTTGAGGCCTTGAGATTCTATTCGACCTACGTTGAACATGTGTTGTAAATCCTTAACCTAGTTGGATCTCTGGTTCCATCTCAAGTTCCTTAATGTTAGGATCAAACTCATCGAGTTCAATCTTTCTACAATTCCCACTTTCTCTCAACAATTCATTTTCAAGAAAAGTGGCAAAACGAGCAACAAATATATTTCATTGCTAAAAATCGTAGAATTAATATCCCAAAGAATTTTCAGGATATCCAACGAACATGTACTTATTCCCAATGGGTGCTAGTTTATTCCGCTGTGAAATTCTAACGTATGCAGGACAACCCCAAATCCTTAAATATCTAAGACTTGGATTTCTATCGTACCATATCTGATATGAGGTCGTAGAAATAACTTTTGATGGAACTCTGTTAAGTATGTGGGAAACAGTAAGTAAAGCATAATCTCAAAGGTAATATGAAAGATTTGTATAACTCATTATAGATCGCACCATATCCAATAAAGTATGATTTATCCGCTCAGACACACCATTGTGTTAAGGAGTTCCTGGCGGGCTATATTAGGCAAGAATCTCATTCTCCCTTAAATAAATTCTGAATTCGTCACTCATGAATTCACCACCTCGATCTAATCGAAGGCACTTGATGAATTTTCCGGTTTGTTTTTCAATTTATTTTTAGAATATTTTGAATTTATCAAATGTTTCCATTTATGTCTCATCAAATAGACATAACCATATCTTGACTTATCATCCGTGAAAGTCACGAAGTATGTTGAACCATCATTAGCGGCATGATTTAATGGACCACATACATCACTATGTATTAGTTCTAATAAATCTTCAGCACGGTGTCCAACACCAAGAAATAAGGCTTTTGTCATTTTCCATTGGATACATGATTCACAAATCGGATAAGGATCTAAGGTAAGATCTTCAATCAAACCATCTTTAACCAATTTTGATAGACGTCTAACACCTATATGGCCCAATCTCATATATCATAATTCAGTATTATTTAATTCAAATCTTTTATTTGTATTTTCCTCTTCGTTAAAGACATCTTGATATGTTTCCGAAACATAATGACTATTAGATAAAGAACATTCACATATCAAATAATTATATTTATCATATAAACATAAAATACTATCTTTAATGTTTATTTTATATCCCTCTTTATCCAATATCGGTAATTATATTATCTACTGATAAA